>WBND01002375.1:3844-14888 GCA_013398595.1 Tychaedon coryphoeus | reverse complement strand
TGAAATTCAAGGAGCTTGCAAGGCAGTAAATAATTACACCAGCGTCAGTTATCTTTTAACCACATCCTGCTTTCGCAAGGCACAGTGAAGCATCTGCAACCATAAATTAATTATGCAAACAAAAGGTCCCCTATTCACTACAGGCAGGACTTATCTTTTATACTCTAAATTATGTACTAGATATTTACAATAACTTTCCAATACAATACAGTCTTGTTACATTGTCCAGGCTTGTCCCCATCCAATCTGAAAATGCTAGCATGTCACCCAGCATGGATGGCCGGGAGAAGAAGGAGGAAGAGGTATACCACGCCCCAAATCCTCCATGTTGGCCATGAGTTTCTTATCACAACCATCTTTAGAAATCTATTTATCTACGTTTTAACAGTCTAATTTACACTTCACTGATTTTGGTGGCTTGCTTCAATTCCCTTCGTGTTGGTAATTTCTCCAAAGGGGTCGGCTTCAGCCCTTGAGACACCTGAACCTCATTCGGCAGTCTTTGAAACCCTCACCAGGGGGGTCTCTGGGTCCCCAGGGGAGCCAGGGGCACACCCTCGACTCTCACAATAACCCTAACATCCACTTCAGTCCAGGCACATAACCCAAGACCGCGCTCCCATAACAGTAACACTAACGCTAAGTCCCGTCCCCTAACCCAAGGCCACACCTCCATAACTCTAACACCCACACCGAGACCCCTCCCCTGACCCTAGACCGTGCTCCAGTAACACCAACACCCACCCCTCGCACAGACACCTAACTGTAGACCATATCCCCATAACCCTAACACCCACGTCCAGACCCTTCCCCTAACCCTAGACCGTGCTTCCATAACCCTAACACCCATCCCTAGCACAGAATCCTAACCTTAGACCACGGGCCCATAACCCTAGCACCCACCTTTAGCACAGACATTTAACCCCAGACCACGCCGCTGTAACACTAACACCCTGTCCTGGTTTCTAGGACAGAGTTCTGCCAATAAAGGCAGAAGTTCCCCTCTGAAGTAGAGAATTTAATGTCACCCCCCTCTAAGTATTATAATTGTTTTGAAATTAAGGACTCAAGGCAGAGATAAAGGGGTAGAAGTAACAGCTCTTTTACTACTATAGCTAACCGCACAGGTAGAAAACAACAGCAGTTATTGAAATTACCAACAAACAGAACAAATAACTCAGTCCCAGTCCTCAGCTGCAGGCACGCTGCCTGTGCTCGATCCCGGTGGTTCTGGCGGGACACAGCCGGCCCAGCTGCGGAGGGAGCAGGTGGGATAGAGCCGGCCCAGCTGCGGAGGGAGCAGACAGGACACAGCCGGCTCAGCTGCGGGGGAACGGGCAGAGCAGGGTGGGGGGACGGCAGCAGCTGTGCTGTGTCTCAGGTGGAAACAGGCTGGAAGGGGCAGCTCCTTGCTCACCATTTAGTCTCTGGTGGTCAGCAGTTCCTTCCCAGGTAGTAGGGCAGATGCAGGACAGCTGACTGCAGCGGAGTCCGCTCTCCTGGCTCCTGGCCACGTGCCGAGCAGACGGGGGTCCCTCCTGCACCGAACCCACCAGAAACTCGAGTGCCCCTCCGGAAGCCCGCATTCCCCTCCGAGTAGCCCTGCCCGGAAGCCCGCGTACCCCTCCGGAAGCCCCGCATCACAATGGGAAAAATTTTCCAAACTCACACAGTAAAAAAACAAAAACTCAATCCCCAACACACCCACACCCAGACTCCTCCCCTTACCCTAGACTACGCCCCCATAAGAAAAACACCCACAGCCAGACCCCTCCCCTAACCCAAGGCCATGCCCCCACAACCGTAACATACACACCCAGATGCCTTTCCTAACCCTATACCCTGCCCCCATAATCCTAATATCCACACATAGATTCCTCCCGTAACCCTAGACGACGCACCAATAACCCAAACACCCAACCCTAGTACAGACCCCTAACCCTAGACCACGCCTCCATAACCATAACACCCACCCCGAGTCAAGTCGCCTAACCCTAGGCAATGCCACCATAAACCGAACACCCACACCCAGACCTATTCCCTGACCCTAGACCACGCACCCATAACCCTAAGACCCACCCCCTGACCCCTCCCCTAACGCTAGACTACACCCTCATTTTCCTAACATCCTCGCTTAAACTTCTTCTCTTACCCTGGACCACACCCCCATACCCTTGACACCCACCGTCAGTCCAGTCCCCTAACGCTAGACCACGCCCTGATAACGGAAATGCCCCCACCCGGACAGCTCCCCTGAGCCTAGACCATGCCCCCATAACCCTAACACACACCCCGGACCCCATCCCTAACCCTAGACCATGCCTTCACACCCTAACACCCACCCTTAAACCCCACCCCTAACCCTAAAAGACGCCCTCATTACCCTAACACCCACTCCCAGGCCCTTTCCCGAACCCGAGACAATGCCCCCACAACCCTACCACCCACCTCTACCACTGACCTGAACCCTAACACTTCACCATGCCTTCATAAACCTAACACCCACCAGTAGCACATATCCCTAAGCCTAGACCCCGCCCCCATTCCACGAACACCTGCCCCTGGCACAGACCCCCTAACCCTAGGCCAGGCATCCAAAACACTAACATCCAATCCCAGACCCCTGCCCTAACCCTAGACCATGCCCCCATAGGGCTAATACTCTCACACAGGACCCTCCCCTATCCCTATGCCATTCCCCCATAATCCTAACACCCACATGCAGACCCCTCCCCTAACCCTAGACCACGCCCCCATAGCAATAAGACCCACCCCTAGCACAGTCCCCTAAGAGTAGACCATGCCCCAATAACACTGACACCCACACACAGACCCCTATCCTAACCCTAGACTACTACCCCATAACCCTACCATCCACAGTCAGACCCCTTCCCTAACCTAAGATGCGCCCCCTTAAACCTAACAACCATCCCCCCACCCCTGGCCAACCCCTAGACCACGCCCCCACACTCCTAACATCCACCCCTAGCACAGACCCCTAAACCTAGACAATGCCACCATAACACTAACACCCTCAAGATGACCCCTCCTTAGACCCTAGACCATGCCCCCATAACACTGACACCCACAAACAGACTCCTCCCCTAACCCTAGACCACAGCCCCATAACATTAACACCCAACGCCAGTCAAGTCCCCTAACCCTAGGCCACGCCCCCATAACCCTAACACCCACACCCAGACCTCTACCCTAACTCTAGGCCACTCCTCCATAACACTAACACCCACCAGTAGCACAGCCCCCTATTCCTAGACAACGCCCCCATGCAACTAACACCTACACCCAAACCACTCCCTAAACCTTAGACCACGCCCCCATAACCTTGAAATGCATGCTTAAACCCCTCCCCTAACCCTAAACCACGCCCCCATAAGCCTGGCACCCAAATCAGACCCCTCACCGAACACTAGGCCGCACCCCCATAACCCTAACACCCACGTTTAGAACCCTCAACAACCCTCAGACCGTGCCCCAAAACCCTAACACCCACCCTGAAACCTGTCTCCTAACCCTAGACCACGCCCCCCATAACCTTAACACCTGCACCCAGACCTCTTCCCTGTCCCTAGACCATGCTCCCATAACCATAACACCAACCACTAGCACAGATCCCTTACTCTAGGGCACGCCTACATAACACTAACACCCACACCCAGTCCCGTCCCCTAACCCTAGCGCATACACCCATAACCCTAACAACAACACATAGCACAGTGGCCTAATCATAGGTCACGCCCCCATAATTCTAACACACGCACACAGACTCCTTCTATAATGCTAGACCACGCACCCATAACCCTAACACCCAACCGTAGCAGAGACCGTTAACCCTCGGCCACACCACCGTAAAAAAAACACCCACATACGTACCACTCCCTTAAACCTCGACCACGCCCCCATGACCCAAAAACCCACACCCAGACACCTCACATGCCCCTAGACCACACCCTCAAATCCTAACACCCACACCCAGACACCACCCATGACCCTAGACCACGCCCCTTAACCCTAACATCCAAACACTTAGACCCCTCCACAAACCCTAGGCCACGCCCCCATAACCCTAACACCAACAACCAAATCCTTTCCCTAAACCTAGACCACACACTCATAGCACTAGAACTCACACTCCAATCCATCACCTTACCCTAGGCCACGCGCCCATAATCCTAACACTCACCGCCATAGCCCTAACAACCACCTTTACCACTGACCCCACCCCTAACCCTACGCCACACCTTCATAAACCTAACACCCACCTGTAGCATAGACCCCTATCCCTAGACCTTACCCCCATATCCCCAACACCTGCTCCTGGCACAGACCCCTAATTCTAAGACAGTCATCCACAACAGTAACACCCACACTCAGACCCCTCCCCTTATCCTAGACCATGCCCCCATATGGCTAATACTCTCACGCAAGACCTTCTCCTATCCCTAAGCCACGCCCCCATAATCCTAACAGCCATACTCAGACCCCACCCCTATCCCTAGACCTTCCCCCATAACACAAACACCCACTCCTAGCACAGACCCCTAACCCCACGCCACGCCCCCATAATCCTAACAGCCATACCCAGACCCCGCCCCTATCCCTAGACCTTCCCCCATAACACAAACACCCACTCCTAGCACAGACCCCTAACCCTACACCACACCCCCATAATACTGACACCCACACCCTGACACCTCTCCTAACCCCAACACTCACACCCTCAGACCCCTCTCCTACACCTAGAATGTGCCCCCACAACCCTAACACCCAACACTAGCACAAACACGGAACCCTAGACCATGCACCCATAACCCTAACACCCACAGCCAGACCCCTCCCCTAACCCTAGACCATGCTTCCATAACCCTAACATCTACCCCTAGCACAGAACCCTAACCTTAGGCCACAAGCCCATAACACTGACACCCACAGCCAGACCCCTCCCCTAACTCTAGGCTACCACCCCATAACACTAACACCCACCCATAGCACAGACCCATAATCATGGACCAGGCCGCCATTACACTGACACCCACACCCAGACTGCTCCCCTAAACCTAGACCACGCCCATATAACCCTAACACCCATGCTTAAACCCCTCCCCTAACTCAGGACAACACCACCATAACCCTAACACCCACACCAAGACCCCTCCCCTAACCCTAGACCACGCTCCCAAAACCCAAAAACTCAACTCTAGCACGGACACCTAAACCTTGGCCATGCTTCTATAACACAGACACCCACACCCAGGCCCCTCCCCTAACCCTAGACCACACCCCTATAACACTAAGATCTGCACCCAGACTCCACCCCTATCCCTCTACCACGCCCCCATAAACCTAACATCCACTCTTATTCCCCTTCCGTAACCCTAGACCACGCCTTCATACCCGTAACACCCACACTCATACCCCTCCTCAAAACTGAGACCACTGCCCCATAACCCTAACACCCACCCCTAGCACTAATCCCTAACCCCAGGCCACGATCCCATAACCCTAACCCACCCTTAGATTCTTCCCCTAACCCTAGACTACGCCTTCATAAGCCATGCACAAACACCCAGACCATTCCCCTAATCCTAGACCACGCCCCCATAACCCTAACACCCAACGCCAGTCAAGTCCCCTAACCTAGGCCATGCCCCCATAACCCTAACACCCACACCCAGACCCCTTCCCTATCCCTTGACCACGCCTCTATAACCCCAACACCCACCACTAGCACAGACTCCTAGCCCTAGGCCACGCTTCAATAACCCTAACACACACAGCCAGTACCCTCCCCTCACCCTAGACCACACACCCATAACCTAACACCCACCTCTAGCACAGACACCTAATCATAGGCCACGCCCCCATTGCCCTAACACCCACACCCGGACCCCTTCCCTAACCTTAGACCACGCACCCATAACACTAACACCCACACCTAGCACAGACCCCTAACCGTACACCACGCACCAATAACTGAGAAACCCACACTTAGACCTCTATCCTAAACTGAGGCCTTGCCCCCTTTACCCTTACACCCACACCCAGACTCCTCCCCGAAGCCTAAACTGTGCTCCCATTACCCAAACTCCCACACTCATACCCCTCCCCAAAACAGAGACCACGGCCCCATAACCCTAACACCCACCCCTAGCACTAATTCCTAACCCCAGGCCACGACCCCATAACCCTAACACCCATCCTTACACCCTTCCCCTAACCCTAGACCAGGCCTTCAAAACCCATTCACAAACACCCAGCCCATTCCCCTAATCCTAGACCACTCTCCCACATAACCCTAACACCCACACCCCTCCCCTAACCCTAGTCCGCACCCCAATAACCTTAACAACCACACCCAGACCCCTTCCCTACCCCTTGACCACAGCTCTATAACCCTAACACCCACCACTAGCACAGACCCCTAACCCTAGGCCACTCTTCAATAACCTTAACACACACAGCCAGTACCCTCCCCTAACCGTAGACCACACCCCCATAACTGTAACACCCACACCCAGTCCCCTCCCCTAACTCTAGACCATGCCCCCATAACCGTAACACCCACACTCAGACCCCTCCACTAACCCTAGACCACGCTCCCAATAACCCTAACACCCACCCCTAGCACTGACCCCTAACCTTAGGCCAGTCTTCATAACCCTAACACCCACACCCACAGTCCTCCATTAACCCTAGAACGCTACCCCATAACCCTTACACTCACCCTTCAACCCCTCCCCTAACCCTAGACCACGCCCCCACAACACTGCCACCCACCCCTAGCAAAGACCCATAACCCGAGAACACACCCCCATAACGCTTAACATCCACACCCAGACCTCTCCCCTAATCCTAGACCACGCTCCCATAACACCTTTGACTTATATAATAATTTTGCTTTGGAAATGGAAATGTCTGGTGCCTACCTAAGAAACTGTAAAAATCTACAGCTGAGAAGTGTCAAAGACCATTTACCTGAAAATTCGCAAAAAGTGTATCCATATTGTACTGAGTTGTGGTGGTGTCTTTCCTATGGTGGGTATCTCACATTCGCGTTATATGTCCAATATAAAAGAAATGAATATAAGGAAACTATTAGGGTTAAGGTACTTAATACTCTATCAGCACAAAGGAAAAAAAAATAAATTCAAAACTGATGATCATAACTGGTGGGAGTAATTTGAGAATAGAACAAGAAAAAAAGAGAGGAAGCCGAAGAGGAGGTATTGGCAAAAGAGTGCTGGAAAATGTTGCGTATACAGTGCTGTGACTGCTGTACCTTGTACTGGAATGTTAAAGCTAAAAGCTGAGACAAAATAAAGAAATTATAACAAAAGAGGAAGACAAAGTGGGAGACCCCAGGACATACTCCCTGCTGCCGAGAAGATTAAACAAACCTCGGCTACTGGTAGCAACACCGTAGGCCTTGAGGGAGGCAGAGGGATGAAAACAGTCATAGGAGTCATCCTATTGCTCATCATGATAAAAGGAAACAATGCTGATGCTTGTTCCAAGTGTTACCAGACAATCAGGTATGGCGGACGCACGGTATCCACCCCTGCCTTCCACACATATATCAATTCGGCCTGCTATAATAAGTACAACTTAGAAACCTGCACTACCATGGGAAAAAGTTACTGAGTAGCCATCAATTTGGGAGAAGGAGGGTGGGCTCCTTCGGCATACCAAAATTGCCCAGTAGGAAAAGCATACATCTGCTTTACAAAAGAAGGTATGTGGGGATATTCAGATCAGGGAGGAGCTCAAGATCACTACACGGAAGAACTGATAAAGAATATAACCAAAGTGTTAAAGGGAACAGGGACAAACCATAAGGGAAACCATAAGGGAAGTTTTAACTTGTACAAGAAAGTGAAACAACAACTCAGCGAGCGGGATTTACCCACCTCGGGAAAGAACTAATGAAAGAAATTACTACTGAGCTGAACTTAACTTACTGTTGGATCTGTGGAGGAATGCAAATGACTGAACAATGGCCATGGAGGGGGGAGGGATTAGGCCCAGAGCAGTTGTTACAGTGGAATCAAATGGAAATATTGAGGGGAGTCAACAGACCTGAAGGGTGGGTTCTAAGTCATGAGGTAATAGGAGAGGTATGTATAACACGTCAGGGAACCAACTTTACCCAATATGTGGAGCATGCCCCCTGTAAGACTATCCTGATTATAAATACAAGCAGTCAGTCTTGGTGGCTGTCCTGGTTTCTGGGACAGGTGCCTGCCAACAAAGGCAGAAACTCCTTTCTTGAAATAGAGAATTTGAAATCAAGGACTCTGAGCCAGAGATAAGGGTAGAAATAACAGCTCTTTACTAATATATATAACCGCACAAGCAGAAAACAACAGCAGTTATTAACATTACCAACAAAAACAGAAGAAATAACCCAGTTCCAGTCTTTTCTTTAGTCCTGGACACACGGCAGGGCTGGCCCTGCGGTGGGAGCATGCGGGAGCAGAGGCGGGAGGGGGGGACGGGAAAGCAGCGGCTGTGCTGCGTCCCAGGTGAGAGCCGGCTGGAGAGGGGCAGCTCCTCGCTCACCGTTGCGTCCAGGTGACCATCTGTATTCTCAGAGCTGGGAGACTGAGCAGGGCAGATGCAGGGAAGTTGACCGCAGGCGTCCGGCTCTCCTGGCTCCTGGCCACGTGCGAGAAGACGGGGGGTCCCTCTCTCTGCTCCCTCCGTCGGAAACACGAGCAGCCCCGCCCGGAAGCCTGCATACCCCTCGGGAAGCCCCGCTCCACCCTACCCGCCCGCATCACAATGGGAAAAATTCTCCAAACTCACACAGTAAAAAGAAACAAAAACTCAATCCCCAACAGTGGCCCAAAGCTCCAAAAGGATATTGGGGAAAGTTAAGTAAGGGTAATTGTATAAAGAACAATGTTACAGGACTATGCTGGTAGCTAACCCATAGGAAGAAGTAGAAAGTGTAAGAACCTATTGGCAACAACCTGAATTGGTTAAACTAAGCTGGAAAGCCCCAGATAGAATATTTTGGATCTGTGGGAAAAGAACTTATAATACCCTACCAAAAAGATGGGGAGGGACACGTAGTCTAGAGATTATCTAGCCTGCATTTTTTTACATGACCAAAATAAAAAGGTAATAAAGTGTTTGGAGTTCCTTTGTATGAAACTTTGTATTGAAACAAAAGGAGCCCCGTCATAGGGGGAACACAAATTTGGAAAGATGATGAGTGGCGTTATCGCACTCCACTTTATATGCTAAATTGAATTATCAGGCTACATGCCGTAGTAGAAATTACTTCCAACCAAACAGCTGGAGCAATGGAACTGATAGCTAAACAACTCACTCAAACTAGAGCAGCAGTATATCAAAATCGACTAGCCCTGGACTATCTATTAGCTGAAGAAAAAGGAGTGACTAAGAAGTTCAATCATTCTGAATGCTGCTTAGAAATTAATAAAAATAGTAAAGTAATTATTAAAATTGCAGAAGAAATAAAATGAATAGCCCATGTACATATACAAACCTGGAACTCTATGCTTAATGATAATTGCTAGAATAACCTGTAAGGAGAAGCCTAGTAAAAGAAATTAAGTTTTATGTTAATATCTGCATTATTAGGACTATTGTTCATCTCTTGTTTTGTTCCATGCTTCGTTTGAGTAATCCAATCTCGCATCAAGGAATTCAAGTTGCTGCAATACCAGTAAATCCTGAGATGGCAAGGAAATTAATGGCAGTAAATGAATTAAATCTAGTGCAAAAAGTACTGACAGAATTTGAAGTCTGAACACGAATCAATGTGATAAAAAAAAAAAGAAGTGGGGAAATTGTGATAATTGATAAAAGATTCCTGTTAATCATAAAAGTATTGGGGTTTGTAGAAATCAGAACACCTAGGTCTGAAATGAAGCATGACACTAAAGAAAGGAAAATGCATTATTAAATAATTTTATTTTAAATCCCCGTTATGAATATTACGTTTTCTAAATAAATTGTATCTACTGACAGCTTGCAAAACAAGGCTTTCACACAGCCCAACAGATTCTGAAGAATCAGATTTCCTGCCTTTGTGTAATCAACCGCATCTTCTTCTGTTTTTTATCTACCAAGACCAGACGGTTACATGACCAATTATCCGAAGAGCTGTCCCACAGAAGTTTGGATGTTTCTTTGACCACCACTGCTTACCTTGCAGAAATACTACAACAAAACAACAGCAATTATTGATTTTTACAAGGAAAACCATACTATTAAAAGGGAGCTGCAAACCAAGTTCGGTGGAAGCATGGAGTGGGCGGAGACCCCTCACTTTTTCCCCAGCGTGCTGCTTGCTCTGTCTATATAAAATAAAGCAATCTAAATTTTGCTGAATGTTGAGACTTTGTTTCTCTTTTATAATCGGACCAAGGCAACAACAGTAAAACAAAATTTTTCTTGAAAATCTCATACAGATTCCTCACTTTGCCCCTGTCTGTAGCAGAGAACTTTATGAAGATACTGGCTAAACAGTGCAAAAGTCACCGTTACAGTTGTTGAGCCCAAAAGGAAATTATTTCCAGCACCTACTGTCAACTGGCAAAATTACTGATCCAGACAGCACTTTTTAAAGTCCAGAAGTCCATTCGTTAATACTGGCTTTGAAAATGTTTCCTCAAATACAAAAATTATCCTGAAATTCTTCTAGCATTTCAATTGCTTTTTAATGCAGATTCCTGCTGGCATAGCCATATTTGGAGAAGTCCTTAGGAAAGTATCGCTTCTCAATATCACACCATACATCAGCTCAAAAGCCAAATGCATTTCTCAAAACTCCTGCTTGTTTAGCCACTCTTCTCTGTAGTCCTCCCAGTGGGGTAGGATGGAATTAAATTTAAACTAGGCTTCCAATTCTTTTCTTGGAGATAATTGAGTTTGGAAAGTCATACCGGAGCATGATCACCCCGGCAAGAAGCTGAACATGATGGGAGGTGGGGGAGCAGGAGAAGTGAGCTGGCATGCTTGGCCCAGTGAAGGTGTCCCTGCCCATGGCAAGGGG
>WBND01002371.1:0-14838 GCA_013398595.1 Tychaedon coryphoeus | reverse complement strand
CCCGCCCGCCCGCGGGGAGAGCAGCGCCGCGGGCCCCGCGCGCACCGGCCCCGCCGAGCCCGGCCCCGCCGAGCCCGACCCCGGGCGGCCGCGGCTGCTATGCGGCTTCGCGGCGCACGGCCTGCACCGGGTAAGGGGGACGCGTTGCCGCACCGGTTCCACGGATGGGATCGGCACCGAAAACGGGACCTCAGCCGCTGCCGTGGCCGTGGCCGGGACCGGGAGTCGGGGGCTGGGTGGGATCGGGTCTGGGGACCGGAGACCAGGACCGGCCCCTCTCTGAGGTGGGCTGGGCCCTCCGCTGCCGGTGCTGGGCAGGAGCGCGGCGCCCCCTCCCCCCGCGGCCGGTTACCGGCCGCCTCCCCCACGCGGGGCTGGGGTTCCTCCCCCGCGGCTGTTCCCGGCCTTGACTCTCCGTTCTCCCCGGGCGCTGCTGTCCGGGCCGGGCACAGCCCCGTGGCCCCGCCCTCCCTATGCCCCCCCTAGGCCCGTGGTCTGCCGGGGTCCGGACGGCGGAGGGGTCAGGCCGGGCCGATCCAGGCTCGCCTCTCCATGTCGGGGGCGGCCGTTTCCCCCCGTTCGCGGGACGAGGGCCCATTTGAGCCCCGCCGCCTCCGTGCCCGGTCCTTTCTGAGGGCCGCCAGTGCCACGTGCCGCCGGGAGCGGGGCCGGGCTCGGTTTCGGGGACGGGACTCCTGTCCGCCTAGGGGTCCCTCCCGCGGCGTCCCCAGCCCCGTCCGTCCCCGAGGACAGCACCCACCGGGCCCGTCCTCCCTGTCCTTTCCCTCTTCTTCCTCACTCAGCCTCCGCAACACCCCCGGAGCCCTTCCCGGCAGTGCGGGAGCCAGCCTGGGGGTGTCCGGCCGCGGCCAGCCCAACCCCGGTGTCGGTGGCACAAAGGCCCGTCTGTCACACCCCCGCTGCCTATTTTTAGCCGCTGTCGCTCCCGAGCACCTGCCCCGGGTGACGCCGCCCCGAATCCCTCGCGGGACCCCCGTCACCGCCCCACGGCTGGGACGCACCGGGCCCCGCGGCCCCGAGCAGCCGGAGGGACAAAGGGGCACGGCTCAAGGTCACCGTGGCCGCCGGGCCGGGGTGCTACGAGGCCCTGGCTGTGGCCTCACCACTCCGGCTTCCCTGTGGAGAAGTGGCAGCGTGGCTCCGGCGCGGCCACGGCCCGCTGTGCTGGAGGAGGCAGCTCCACACCTGGTGCTGGCACCGAGTCACTCGGGGTGTCGTGGCCCGGCAGAGCCACAGCGGCGGCGAGAGCACGTGCCCGGGCCGGTCTCGCTCCGGTTCGCTCGTGGATGGCGCCGGGGACGGGGTTCGGGTGCGGTACCGGGCAGGAGCGCGGCCACGGCTGGTGAGCGGCTGCTCCGGGGCGGGGAATGTCCCCGCCGCGACCTCTCGTCCGTGGGGGCGAGACGGCGATGATCAGAGGAAAGGAGAGGAAACTGAGGCACGGGCAGTGCTGGCCGGCTTGTGCCGCGCCTCTGCTGGGTCCCGGTGGAGGCGGTGGCGACGTGTCCGTCCGTAGCGTGAGCCGAGCCCGGCCGGGCCGGGAGCGGATGCAGCCGCTGCCGCGGTGAGGCGTGGGAGCAGCGGCTCCCGCCCGATCGTCCGCGGCCCCGGCCCACACTGGCAGCAGGTTCCTCTTTCCAGAATGCGCGGGATCGTGGCGTAGCTGCTGTCCCGGCCCCGCAGCCCCTGGGTCCGGCCCCATGGTCAGTCCCCGGGAGGGTCCGGCCGTGAGTGCGCTGCGCGGGCCCCCGGGCAGCTCAAACGGGGCTTGCCCGTACGCGGCACGGCGGTGCTGCGGTGAGCTCGCTCCCTGCCCTCAGCGCAGGCCAGGTCACAGCTGGGAACTGGCCGGCTACGGGGGCTGCTGGCCACACTAGGGCTTGGGAGCTCAGTGCTATAAGGGATCCAGACCAGGGTGCTGGGGCGTGGGAGTTCTGCAGGACTCAGCTGTAATGTGCTGTGTTTTCCAGGGAGAAAAGCAGAAATGAGCTGCTTGCAGCCTCACATTTCCTCGGAGGGCCCCCAGCCCCCAGGGAAGGGAAGCAAAGGGGCTCTGGGGGTGGCTGGCAGAGCCTGTTTGCTAGGGTTTCAAGGCTCTGCCTGTCCATCCCCTGGGATCTGCCCCGGGGTGCTTTGGGGCCCCTCCACTGTGCAGTGCAGACCCCAGTGCTGCCCATTCCCCAGTGCCATCACGATGAGCCCAGTGCTCCCCATGCTGTGTGTCCCTGGTGGGGATGTGCCTTGTCCCCTGTGGGGGACCCGGTGGACATCTCTCCCCAGTTCCTGTTATCTGTGGGCGCGGGTCCACCGGTATCCGCTGCCTGCAGGGCCGGGCAGGGCTATCGGTCCGGCAGGCCCCTTCCCCCTCCAGCAGCAGGCCCAGCCGCCCTATCTCATTAGCTCGAGATTAATGAGGCTCCTGTGCTGTCTTTAACTCCTTCCTGCTCGCCAGCTCCTGCCCAGAGCTCCACTGACCTTCTGCTCTACATTTCCCACAGGTTTGCGCTGACGCCTGCCGGACACCGACCCGGCTGAGGATTAGGGATACCAGCCGTGAGCAGGGGACCCTGAGGTACCACAAAGTGCCAGGTCTGCAAGGGAAGGGGTGATGCACCGTGCTGCAGCTGCTGCCTGCTGAGCCTGAGGAGGAGTTTTGGAGCCTGCCTGGGACAACAGCAGCACCCCAATCCCAACGAGCAGCACTGAGCCTGCGAGACGGCATAGCCCTCAAGCCAAGGAGACATTGGGCCAAGCCTCAGAGGGGTCACGGGGCACATCCTTTGCTGACCCGGTGTCAATTCCTGCCCTGACACCCCGACGGCACTGCCCTCACCCCCCGGCAGCCCCCTCCAAGGCTGCCCCCCTCCGGCGCTGCCCAGCTTTGGCCCCCAGCCCCACTGGAGCGCAGCAGCCTGCCGGGCGCTGCCCCCCGGGCACTGCCCCCCGGGTGCATCGCCCCCCGCCCCCCCGGGGACCCCCCGCCCGCCGGCAGAGCCATGAAGCTGCAGGCGGTGATGGAGAACCTGCAGCGGCAGCAGCGTGCGCGGCTGCAGCAGGCGCTGGAAGCGCGGCAGCAGGAGCAGCAGCAGCCGCCGCCGCGCTCCAAGTCCCCCCTGGCACAGCCCCCAGGGCAGCCCCCTGCCAGCACCCCGGCCCGGGGCCGCGGGCAGGAGCCAGCCCCGGCGCCCTCGGAGGAGGGAGCGGAGCCTGAGAGCGCGCACATGCAGCGGGCACAGATGGCCGCCCTGGCTGCCATGCGGGCGGCCGCCGCCGGCCTCAGCCACTCGCCCAGCCCGGGGCTGTCGGATGAAAGCCAGGCCTCTGAGGAGGAGGAAGAGGAGGAGCGCGGCGAGGAGGAGGAAGATGGCAGCGGGTACCAGCAGGAGATGGGCTCTGAGGAGGAGGAGGAGCTGTGAGTGTACTTGTGCAGTTCTCGTGGGTTTGAGGAAGGGGCAGGGAAGTGGCACAAACACTGGTGGGTTTGGGCACAGCGTGCTGGGGAGGCTGTGGGGATCCTGTGGCTTGGGGCAGGTGGTGGATTAGAGCTGTCGGGATATTTCAGAGCAGGAGGTGCTGAGAGCAGCAGCTCAGCTTTGTGGCCATGATTCTTCATGCTGGGTTGGCACGACATCCCATCTCTGCCCAGCAGCCGTGTGGGGCTGTGACAGAGGACCCCAGGCTGGCGTTAAATTATGCAGGACCCTCGGCTGCCTCCAGCGTTCATCCTCTCAGGGCAGGGCCAGGCCAGGAGCCATCTGGCAGAGCTCTGTGACAGAGCTGCTCCTGGGATGCTGAGGGCTGGTTGTGCCCCACAGAGCTACCCTTGTCAATGGGCTGTACTGGGCTCTACTGTGTGCTGGGTGGGTGGTCCCAGCCCCATAGCTGGGGAGGGCCTGTGAGGCGAGCAGGAGAGAAGGATGGGCCTTGGGAACCAGCGTGGGACCAAACCTGTCCTCTCCCCCCTGTTCCAGAAAGGGCAAATGGGATGAAGATGACTTTGAAGAGGACCTGGGTGAGGAGGAAGAGGAAGAAGAGGAGGAGGAGGAGGAAGAGGAAGACTATGAGGAAGAAGAAGACATGGGAGAGGAAGGGCTCAGCTCAGCAGAGGCTGTGCGGGCGGGTGCGGGATCCCTGCTGCTCCGCAAGCCCCCAGCACCCCAGCACTACCGGGGGGAGCCACCACGGCTGCCAGGGGGACAGGAACGGCTGCCCCCCGGCCTGGGCCACGCTCAGCCCCCGCCACCGGCGCCTGACCACGGCGACTGGACCTACGAGGAGCAGTTCAAGCAGGTATGTGCCCGCCCAGACTCGCGTGTCCCTGCCGTGCCATCCCTCCCTGCTCCTGCGCGCCCGTGTGTCCTCGTGAGCGTGGGGAGATGCCTCCAGCAGTGCCGCCCCCAGCAGTGTTCTCCTCAGATCCAGCTGCTGTTGTCATTAGGAATGCGTGGGATTTCTCCGGGGTTTTAGTGCTGGGCTCAGTCTCTCCCCCTCCCTTGTTGGGTGACTCTGAGTGGATCCTGTGTCCGGGTTGTTCTGGCACAGGCAGAGAGTGTGATTTGGTTTTTCTGCAGGGATCTGGGAGGATTCTTGCTGAAAATGATGAAAAAATCACCCCAGACTTGCAAATCTGACGGTTCTCTTGGTTTGGCTCTTCACTCTTCCCCAAGCCATTTTCCATGGGGACTTGTCCGTCTCCCATCACCAACACTACAGAGGTGATGCCTGGCAGGACAATTGGGGCTTATGGATGTTTGCTGGGGGGGCAGAGCTGCCCCCCACCACTGCCAAAATGCCATAAAAGAGTGAAATCAGGGAGAAAGCACCTGGCTGCCTGCTTCATTGCCTTCCCCAGGCAACGAGGCCAGCACGTTCCCACTCTTCCCGGCGCCAGAGCTGGCTGCACTCCGCTCTCGCTGATGGAAGAAAACGTGCTGCAGCCGGGGCTCCCTGGGGGCCACCCGGCACCTTTGATGTGTGTTTAAATACATCGGGGTTTGGGGCGGGGGGAAGGGGCAGGGCCAGCAGCAGCAGATGGGACCCAGATGGAGCGGCCAGGGCAGGGTGGCCTTTCAGGAGGGATGCAACTACCTCTGCCCCTTCACCTTCAGGAGGCTGTCGCATCCCTTCTGAAATGGGGGAAGGGGCTTGCCAGGATCTGCTGGCACATCTGGATGTGGGCAGGCTCAGAACAGGGCTGGCAGAGGGAGCACCAGCAAGCACGGGGCGTGTGGCCATCCTCCTGGCACTGCCTGGCTGCGGGGATGGAGGGGTGCTCCTGTCCAGCTGTGGTGATGGAGGAGGTGCTCCTGTCCAGCTGTGGGGATGGAGGGGGTGCTTCTGTCCAGCTGTGGTGATGGAGGGATGCTCCTGCCCTGCGCATCCCTCGTGCCGCTGCACCCAAGCCACCTTCTCTTCTTGTGGTTTCTCTCTCTTGTGCTTCCTGCCACCGAGGAGCGAGGGGCCAGGGCCGTGAACTCGTAGCTGTGAAAAGGCTTTTCAATACCGCAGCTCTGATCTTCCTGTTTGTCAGCGTGTCGGTGCCTTGGTCCAGACCGTAGCCTCTGCCAGGTCCCCTCTCACAGCCACAGCACTTGGGAACACCAGCCCCATTCCCAGTGCTTCCCCTGCCCCCAAGCTCTGCCCCTCTCCCAGAGCACCCCTTCTCCCTCCATGTCGGTTCCCGGGGTCGCTGGGAATTGTGACCGGTGGTGAATGGGCGGTGAATTGTGGAAGCAGCCGGAGGGGGCTGGAAAGCCTCCGTGGGCAGGCGGAGGAGCGGAGGCGACGCGCAGGGCCCGGAGAGGCTTTCCCCGGCACGTCAGCCCACGCCACCGCGCTTGGATCGCGGCCCTGGACCGGGGCCAGGGGGTTGCTGGCGCAGCCGGTGCTGGCCGGGAGCTCCTGCTGGCTGGCCTCCAGCGCGTGCCGCCGGGCTCCATCCCAGCCCAGCTGGCGCGGCCTGGGAAGGAGCAGCAGGAATGTAAACAGCAAGGGCAGCGCGGGGCAGGGGATGCCGTACCCCATCCCCGCTCCTCGCTGGGGAGGAGGCGCCTTAGGGGGAGCCCCGGCGGCTCTGGGATGCCGGGCCACAGCAGGGTGAGCCAGCAGGGATGTGGTGCTGTGCGTGGCCATGCCAATGTTCTGCCCGCCTGCTCTGTGAGGGATGGGCTCTTTCGGGGTTCCTTTTTATTTTTGCTGAAGAGCTCCTCAGCACCGGCAGCACCCCTGCTCTTCCACCAGCCGTGATGCTTCCCCAGCTGTCCAGCTCTCCCTGCTGGGGGTTCAGATCCAGTTTGGATTCAGCTCTGGTTGTGCTGGTGCCACTGGCATCCTTGGCCCATGGGTCTCTGTGTTTGAGAGCACCGTCCTCACCGGGCAGTGCCATCCAAACCCCCATGCCTGTCTCCACACCCAAACCCTGGCAGCCAGGGGCTTGCCCCCATCCTCCACTGCCAGGTTTTATTGACCCATCTGGGACAGATTCCTGTGAACTGGTGCTCGGCCGAGCTGTGGGGGGCCGGAGGGAGGAGGAGGGGGCCCAGTTCAAGGGAGGAGGAAGGGGAGGGCGTGAGGAAGAGTTATGGAGGTGAAGGAGGTTAGGGAGCCGGCGCGTGGCACCTCCCCGTCCCCAGGGATGGCTACTGCACAGGCAGAGGTCAGCTCAGCCTGACCCGGGCGCTGCCGGCGCGGGCAGCAGAACAAAGGAGCCCCCAGCACAACGGGGAATTCGGGGGCAGCGGTTGCCGAGGGCATCAGGGTGGGGGGGAAAGGGGACATTTTCTGGGTGGGAAGAGTCTCGCCCTGGGAAATGGCTAAAAATCCAGCAAGGGGCTGCTGGGGTAAAACTGCTCGGAATTCTGTACACCAGCACTGTGGGGGCTCTGCTGCTGCTTCCCCCCAAGGTCCCTCCTCTGATCTTTCTGTTTCATTATGGCTATTACTGCTCTCCAGTAATACCAGGAGTGGGAGCCCCTGGTGCAGTGGCAGCCACTGGAGCTGGAGTTTCCAGCCTCTGCCTCTTTTGGAGTTTCCCGTGCTGCTGGTGCTCCCTCAGGCACGGGCACCCTGCACGCCAGTACCCCTCTGACATGGCAGGGGCTCGAGGAATCCATCTCCCTGTGTTCATCTGGCTGCAGCAGCCACCACTCTCCCTCTGGGGTTCTCCATTTTGGGTGCTCCCTTTTGGGGTGTCCTGCAGTGAATTCCTCAGGCTGATGTTTAACCCCCTCTCCCCCCATTTTTGCTTCAGGAAGGATTTAAAAAGTCAACACGGTGCCAGTGGGAGGCTTTGCCAGTCAGGGGGGGGTTTTGGGGGGTGCTGGTGCTTTAGTGGGGCAAGAGGTTTCTTGTGCTGGGGACATCTGAGCCCTGCCGGTGGCACACGGGCGCAAAAACCTCAGCCCTTATCTCTCGCGGTGCAGCGCACCCCGAGATACGACGTTTCAAAGTGCAGTGGTGGGGGAAAAATAAACCGAAAGCAACTCAACGACCTCGGCAGGGCTGCGGGGGTGGGTGAAACCGGACCCCCCTCCGCCCAGACCAGCCCCGCGCACATGGCTGCTGGAGCTGGGATTTTCCAGGAGGGTCTGGAGGAGCAGAGAGCCCGTATCTCCTCTGAATTTCCAGGTTAAGGCATGGGGGGATCCCCTCTGAATGCCTTTCTCCCGTGGATTATTCTCCTTTTCAAAGCCCAAAGCCAGCTGGGGGCGTGGGGCCTGAGCAGGGGCCCCGTGGCCTCTTAACGAGGGCGGGAGGGTCCATTTACTTTCTTTAAAATATTGATTAGAGCTTTATTGCATTAGCCAGCCGAGTGGATGAGCCACCCCCGGGGAGGGCGAGGGGCCCCCTGCGCGGGGAAGGGGGACCCGAGTGTCATCACACAGCCAGGGGCCACTGCCCCCCACCCAGAGGCAATTTGGCTCCCAGATAAGGGGGAGTGCCCTGGGGCCCCCAGTTGGGCGCTGCTGTGCCGGGAGGTGATTGTGGTGCATGGCCAGGCCAGCAGCAGATAACGCAGGCAAGAGGGGACCTGAGCAGGACAGGACTTTGTGGGCTGTGGGGGCGTCACCAGTGCACCCCTTCTGTGAAAAGGGCTGCGTCCTCCCCCCTCACCCCACACTCAGCCATCGCCCCTCTCACCCTGCACCACCGCCCGGCCTGCCAAGGGGTGCTCCCAGCCGGGGATCCGGCACAGTAATTGGCTCATAGTGCTCAGGGAGCATTCCCGGGGCTGTAATCCCACCAGATCCCTGGCCAGAGGTCAGGGACTTCTCGGCGAGAGCGGCTTAGCCGCTGAGTGCCTCCCCCAGCCAGACGCCTGGGTGCTCACAGGTGCTGCTCCCAGCATCTGGGCACCCGTCAAGCCATTTCTCCAAACAAGACCCAGGATGATTAACGAGGTTGAGGAACAGGGGGACACATCCTTCCTGCTCCAGGTGCCCAGTGCCTTCACCCAGCTGGACCGTGCCCCCAACACCCCTTGTCTCAGGAGCTGGGCTTGCTCCCCAGAGCCTGGGCATCACCTGCTTGTGTTCCCCCCAAAGCCTCATTTCCCCCATGCCTCGACCCTCGCAGAACCTCATTTCCCCCCACCCCTGGCCCCCCCAGATCCCTGTTCCCTCCATGCCCCAGCCCCTTGGGCTGACTCAAGGGCTGCGGAGGTGGCGGCCGCCTCCCCTCTCGGCACAGCTGAACTAACAGGGTTTATTTAAAAGGGAAAAAAAAAAGAAAAGAGCGGCACAGGGAGCAGGGCCTTTGTCAGCAGAGCCCCCCGCCCCCACCCTAGCGTTGGGCAAGGGCAGCATTGCTCCATCACCCTATTTCTGGCCCAAACCGCAGGAGAAATGGCAGCTGGTCCCAGGGCCCAGCCGGACGTGCTGCAATTGGGGGCCAGGGCAGGGGGGTGGTTTGGGGGTAGGGGGGCCCCCTGCTCTGAGCCCCTGGGGCAGCCAGACTGGGGGCTCAGGGTGCAGCTCCTGACCCATTCCCTGACCCTTCCCATTGGTCACTTAATCTGCCTGTGCCTTGGTTCCCGCTCTGGCTGGAGCTCGGGATAATCCACCCTGTGCTGGGGCTGCTGGAGGCCGGGGCTCACCCCTGAGGAGAGTCCCCTGCTCCCCGTGTGTCCCACGGGGAGGGTGTGGCCGTGTCACTTCTGTGGCAACAGTCCTTTGGGAAAGGGCTTCCCTGTCCCCCCACAGCAGCTGGCTCGGGTCTCACCCTGCTGCAGGTGGCAGTGGGAGCACCCAGGCAGGTACCAGCCCTAAACCCCTTCAGGAAAGGGCTTCACCTCCTGCTTCCGTTTCCCCACCTGCCCACATCCACTGTGGAGCCTCCAGCTTGGGCACCGGTGCCTGATTTTGGAGATTCCAGCACCTGGGACATGCTGTCCCACACTGCCACCTGCTCGGGTGCCACAGGGGGAGGGGGTCTGTCACTCTGGTGCCATCACAGTGCCCACCACCACCCCCTCCTCTCAGTGCGAGGAAACCGTGAGGTTTCAGCGGTGCTAGAGCAGCTCAGTGGTGATGGTTCCCGGGGTTGACAGCCCACAGCTGGCTCCTGTCAACCCCATCTGCGGCTGCTGGACCCCTTCCAGCTCCTCCAGCAGCTCCACGCTGCGGTTCCCAGGCGTTCCGTGCACCCTGGCCCGGCCCACGGGACCCCCGGGACCCCCGCCGCGGTGCTGACGGAGGGCAGAGGTGCAGGACCTCGCATTTCAGGAACAGATTTGCAATTAGCCAAATCCCAGCGGGCGGTGGAAGCCCCGGTGACTCATCTGCCGGGGCTTACCGCGATCCCCTTCTAAGACGATCATTTACATATGGTGGAATTTAAACCCCCGTCTTGGCTTCCCGGCCTCGCTGCTGCCGCTACTGCTGCCACCACCGCACCCGGGTCAGGTCCTGAATGAGGGTCTTGGCCCTCCAGCCCTCAGGGGCTTCGCCCTGGTTAGCTCAGGAGTCACACAGGAGGGACAGCCCAAGTTGGGGGCTCACCAGATGCCCCATGAGTTTGAGTTGGCTCCTCTGGCCACATTTCCCCAGCTCAGTGCTGCATAGCTCGTTCTCAGCTGCCCTCCCTGGGATTTTTGCCTGGTGGCAGGAGCTAGCCTGGTGTCCTTCCTCAGACAAGCTTTCTCAACAGCGCCTGACTCCGCTGGTTTAATATTTGTACAAGGTCCGGTGTGATAGCAAGCATGTGTCAAGGGCATGCACCAGCACGCACACGGCAAGGGCCGGGAGAGCTGCCGCTGCCGGGCTGGCTCCCATCCAGCCAGCGGCTTGGCCCGGCCAGGGAAACACCCCCAGCACCCCAGTTCCCCCTCCGTGACCCTTCACCAGCCTGTGCCACACGTCCGCGCTCAGACACGGAACCAGTTTTTGATTCCAGCCAGCCAGAGCCTGGCACGCTGCCGCCGCTGGAAACACCACGGCAGCAGGAATCGCTTCCTCCTCTGCGGGAAGGGAGCAAGCAGCAGTCCCGGGAGCCGGTGTCGGTCCGGAGCTGCCGGGATCCTGGGAGCTGCCGGCTGGCCCGCGCCGTGCTGGGGAGGGCGGCCGACAGCGCACGGACAATGGGGGGTCAGGGAGGTTAAACGGTGACTAATTCGTTCATTCAGCGTCCCCTCCGCCGCTCGGGGACACCCGCCGTGCCCTGACACCGCCCGCGTACCCCCAGGGTCACCCACATGATTCCTTCCCCCAGCCCTGATGGGGAGGAGGTGGGCACTCGGGTGGTCTCGGGGACCCCCAGACTCGTGTGCCGATGGCGGGGGATCGGGACTGGGTTTGTCGCTGAGCCAGGGGAGCACCGATGGAGCCTTTGCCCACCGAGTCCCCCGGAGGAGGAGGAGGAGGAGGAGGAGAAGCAGGCACTGGTGCAAAGAGGCACCTGCGGTCGGGGCCGTGTCCCCCCGCGGAGGGGACAATGCTGGGAACCGGTGTGAACAATGGTGCTGACGGGAAGCTCCCGGGCCCCCTCCCCAGCTGCCCCCGCGGAAGCGGCCCCCCAGCCCAGCCATGCTCCGGCGGCAGGAATCCCGCCGGGCCGGTCAGTGGAGTCACCAGCGAGCCCTGGCCATGCGGGCGAGGCTCCCAACAGCACATCCCCCACCAGCAAAGGTGTCGGGAGATTTTGGGGAGGGGGCACACACCACGGCCTTGCCCCGAGCAGCCCCTTCCCACGGTGGAGGGGGGAGGGGGCTGTGCCCTGGGGGGCTCGCAGGGGATTAGGGATGGGGACAGCCAGGGGTGACCTGTACCTAAGCTGAGCGCTTTATCTGCGTAGGAATCTGCTCCGGGGCTGGGCGCTCCCTTTGCCCTTCACCGGGAGGGATTGGCCCCAGCAAACCCTTCACCCCACGGCGGGGGGGCCGTGCCGGGAGACCTCGGGCACCCCCATCCCTGAGTCAGCCGTGGCCTTACAGGAAATCACGTCCCCAGCGCCTCGGAAATGCCGCGGCCCGGGGCCCTCGCCAATCCTTGGCTCTGGTTTTTACAAATGACTTTTCTTTTTCTGAAGAAGTGCCCTCTCCGACCCCACTGCGGGTCCCGGCTTGCCAGAGGCCGGGGGCTGTGTATGGGCTGGGAGTGGGACGGGAAACGCGCCATAAATGTGTTTATTCTTGGTTAAAGAACTCGTCAGTGTGCGCGGGCTCTTCCCCAGCCCAGCGTGGCCCCTTGGCTGTCCGCGGGACAAAGGGATGCATCCCCGGGGGCTGCCAGAGGAAGGAAGGGAAGAAAAGGAGAGAAGTAGCCCCTCAGCCTGTCACTGCTGGTCCTGCTACCTGCCTGACAGGGTCGGCTCTCCCCGCCGCTGCCCGCCTTGTGTTTTTTCCTTAAATACAGGAATTTGGGGGAGTTTAGCCTCTGGAAAGTGGGGGCTGCCACCAGCCCCCATCCCTGCTGCAGTGGCGCTTGGGTCTGTCCCCAGTCCCGGCTCACGTCACGGTGTGCACGTCCCAAACCGGTTTTGGAGAGAAGGAGGAAAACCGAGAGTGTTGCCACTTCCTGGCGATGGAAAAGAAACTAGAAAATTAATCCCCGAGGTCTGAAAACCCGGAACCGAGCGGGGGAGGGGGCAGGGGAGGTGTTTTTAACTCGGACGCGGGATGCAGGGACACGGACTCCTCCATGGGGCTGACGAGGGACTCCTGCCGAAGGGGGGATTTGCCTGGCACCAGCATGACCCCAGGCATTCCCGGAGCCTTGTGAAATGGCGCTTCCCCTCCTGCTTGTAATTGCCCCCCTTGCCCCAGCTCAGGAGGGAGGTCGGACCCCCTGCGTGAACCGCGCCCGTGCCGAGGGCTCTCCCGCATTCCTGGCATTGCCAAGGGGCCGCCTCCCGCCCGCCCTTTGAAAGCCAGCGGGTTGGGATTTTCCTGTAATCTGGTTTGAAACATTAATCCGGTCATCCACACCAAACGCCGGGCCGGCATCCTGCCGGGGCGCTGGGGCTGGGGTCAGGGCCACCCGCCCACCGCCTGCCTAATTCCTCCTCCACTTAATTATAGATCTGCTGGCAACGGCCATCTGGCTCTGTGTCCTCAGCCGGCCGGGGGCCAGGGCCGAGGGGGCTGCGCTGTGGCCAGGTGGGCTGGACACTGTGGCCAGAGCCAGCCGTGCCGCTGGTATCAAGCATTCACCCTGGGGTGGGTCAGCACTGGAAGCACTGGGTAAATGGAGTCAGATCCCCCAGCCCGGGGGACCCTCGGGGGTGGGGGGCATCCCCTGCTCCCCCCAGCCAGGCTGGGGTGGCTGTGCCACAGCGTCCCCTGGCACCGCATCCTGCCGTGGGGACCCCACGGTAAGAGGATATTCCTGGGGCAGCTGCGTTATGGATTAAGTCGTTTCCACCTCCCTAATTACAAAACATAAATGTATTGACTCAGCGGCACAGCGCGGCCTTGCCTGCAGCTCCTGCCCTCCAGTACCTTTGCACTGAGCACTGAGTCCCTGCGAGGAGCTGGCTTTGAGCTGAGCAGAAACCAGGGCTGAGAGCAGGAGGCAGGGCACGGGCACGGGGCAGGGATCAGCACCAAGCAGGCACACAACTCAGCACCTGCTGATTTCGGTGCAGCAGTGCCAGCAGCCACCAGCCTGTGCCAAGCTCAGCTGCGCACTGGGTTTCGCATGCTGCCGAAACCAGAGCGTTTCTGTTCCTCAATTTGCATTCTGAGCCCCGCTGTCCCAGCTGTCCTGCGCAGCCGTTGGGGCTCACGGGGCGCTGGCTGCTTTGCCGTTGGCTGCGGATGGCGTCAAAGCAAGGAAATCCTGTGAGGGGCTGTCGGGAGCCACTCGTCCCTGTCCCCTTCCATGTCCTGCCTGTGCGAGGGGGTGAGGGGGAGCAGGGGTGGTAAGGGAGGAAAAGGGCAGCTTGGCAAATGCCACTGTGTCACGTACCACAGTGCACACCAGGCATGTCTTGGCCATGGCTGGGCATGTCCTCATGCCACTGTGCTGCCGGATGAGCACCTTAGGCAGGTGCCCATCACTGGCAGTTGGTTCTGCTGGCAGTGGCAGAGCTATACTGGGGTTTGGGGGGTCCCAAGGGGAACCTGTTTCTCTGCTTGGCACAGCAGTGGTCAGTGAGCAGCTGCCAAGTGCAGCGAAGCTGTCGAAGTGTCGTCGCTAACCGTCAGCAGCAGCTTGTGCAACATCCTTTGCCTGGCAGCCGTGGCAGGTGTGCTGGCAGGGCTGTGAGGTCACCGGGCAACAACAGGGATCCCTCTGCCCACCATCCCTGGGGATCCCCATGGCTTCATCCCAACTGGGCAGGGGTGAGAGTGGCTGCAGGCAGCTGAGCTTGGCATGGGACCACCGGGGCTGGTGGAAGGCCGGCACACGGGGCAGCTGCCTGCCGCAGCCACTAATCCCCCTGTCCTGGCCGGCCTCGCTCTCCTCAGCTGACGGTTAATTTTCTTTCATCCTCTTAAACGTGTCCATTCCCCTCGGGGCTGAGGCCGGGGTGGTGGGGATCATGACCCCAGGGGTCTTGGCAGTGGATGAACCAGCGTGTTTGGCACTTCCCCAGGATGGCTCCGCACCCCGCAGGATCGGGCGCCAGGGAAGCCCTTTCTTTGTGTGTGGCTTTTGGAGCTGCTGGAGGAGACGGGGGAGGCTGGATTGGCGCCAGCCCAACTTCCCTCAGCTGGCACAAGTAGCCTGGTGCTGCTCAGCCCCAAAAATCACGGCGGTGCTGCTGTGCCATGGCTCATTCTCCCCACACCACTCCCACTTGCTGGGGTGGGAGAGGGGCTTTGAGGGTCTCTGCCAGTCGTGCTGGTGGCTCCTGCCCCTTGCCCTGGGGGTGTGCAAGGAGCTGCTCGAGCCTGCCGAGTTTCCCAGGGGAACTAGGGGGGGTTTATGGCCCCGCTTATCATGCGGCCCCATTGATCCCTTTGATCGGTGCCGGAGGTCGAGTCCAGCCCTGCGGGATCCGGATCCTCCCTGCGGGGCTGCACAAGGAGGGGGCTCAAGCCCCTCGCTCACAGCCAGGACGATGCCCACCCATCCACCTGCCCACGGTCCTGGTGCCACAGGGCGTAGCCACGGAGGGAGTGGGCACATCAGTGACCCAGTGACCCGCAGCGGTGGCCCCGCAGTGCATGCCTGGCGTGTTCTGGGGGGGTATTTATAGGCCCCTCCCGGCCCCACTGGCAGTTGTTCAGAGTTGTCATTGAGAAAAGCGGAGCTGTGGCAGCCACCCCTGTTGGTGTCTGCCCCTACAGCCTCTGCTCCAGCACCCTTCCTGGGATAGGGGGGGGATTATCCACCAGGCTCCAGGCAGAAACGGCTCTGGGCTTCGGGAGAGGCC
>WBND01002368.1:3667-15125 GCA_013398595.1 Tychaedon coryphoeus | reverse complement strand
CCCTGGGCTGAGTCCATTCCCCCAACACTGCTGAGGCCACCACCATCCCCTGTCCCCAGGTACCACACACAGCTCCTCCAGGGGTGGGGACTCCAGCCCTGGCCCATGAATCCAGCCTGCCCAGTTTCCCCTGCAGAGCTTCCTGCCCCACGGCAGCTGCAATCCCACTCACCTTCCATCCTCTGCCAGCTCAGAGGCTGCCCCCCATCTCCTCAGCCAGATCATCAATAAAGACCTTAAACAGAACTGGCGCCAACACCGAGCCCTGAACCCCACAGCTTGTTTAATGACAATTAATTAACTGCACTGCACAGATTTCTGTATTGATTCGGTGACTAAACACTTCTGAAATCCACTGAGCATGAAAAATCCTCAGAGAGCACATGGATGCTGACTTTGGACACTGCCAACAGGAAACCTCCTAGCCAAAGCCAGCCCTTGGTGCCTTAACCAACAGCACGAGGGCTGTGTTTGCAATGGCACCCAAAGGTTATAGAAACAAGCCAGAAATGACCTCAGACAGGTGCACAGGAAACTGGAAGGAACAGTCTCCAAAAAATTCCCAATTTGTTCACGAATAGTCAGCAGTTCAGGCACACCTGGCTGTCCTGCTGCCACACCCAGCCAATCTCAGGGGCGCCTAAGACAACCTGGAACAGGGACTGACATCCCAGAGCTCCCTACCTGCCTTCCCAGTTTGTATCTCCCAGCCTGTTTACATCCAGCTAACTACAATTAATCCATTACTTTTTATCAGGCCACTGTCCTGTCTGAGCAGAGTGCTCCCAGCCTGGCTGTGACAGCACAGCTGCACTAATGGGAAGGATCAGCAAAGGGACTGGAAATGCCACAGTCTCTGTGTGAAGTCTGCTGCTCCTCCAGGGCCACATCCCCATGTAACAAAACCTGCCACCAGAGCCCCAGAGCTCCTGGTACCCCCTGGCTCCCCGAGCCCTGAGCATCTCAGCTCAGGTACCTCCTGAAGGTACCACCTGAAGGTGTGGCTTCCCCTCCAGGCAGCTCTTGCTGAGATCTGGCTCATCCATCAGCCCCTCTCCCAGGCTGCAGTGCCTGCAGCAAGTGCAGGGACTGACTGGAGAGGCTCCTGCTGCTGCTGCCCTGTGCAGGACAGTGCCCTAAGGAGCCCAGAGTGCCCCTCCAGTGCCCAGCTGGTGCCTGCTCTCACCAACCCCCAGCTGCTCCAGCAGGGCAAGGCTGCAGAGCCCACAACTCCACCAGGACCTCCTTCCACCACTGGATCTAAGGGATGTCCTTGGGTTTAGCTGCTCCCACTGGAACACTCAATCCAACCCTGCCTGCACACACTCAGGCAGTGGATATCCCTTCCCAGGGCATCCTGTACACCCAAAGCTTCTGTTCAGCTTTAGCAAAAGCAAGACAAACCCAAGAAATGGCTCCAGCTGAAGTCCCTGCCATGGAGGGGTGGCTGGGAGAGCAGTGAGAGCCTCAGTTCTGTTCCTGCTGCTGGTGGAACAACATGAAAGCCAGGAAAAACCCCAACCCCACCTTTCATTTCCTGGGCTCCTGCTCCAAATGATCCCAGGGCTTGGAGCACTAACCTTACCACTATAGCATGATGTCCAAGACTGTTCCAGTGCACCTTAGGTTATCCAAATGCTTGGAATTTGCTCTAACAAACACACCTTAATCCAGCCACAGAATACCCTATTCCAATTTTTCAGTCATTCTCTTAGAAATACAGTATTATAATGATGAAAGTTTCCCTCAAGCTTTCCAGAGGAACTTTTAAAATAGTTTTTACACATAAGAAAATGAAGTGTCTCAATTTTTTTCTGAAAGCTTCCCATGACCCTGACCCCAGCACCATTTGTGATTTGCACATTTCAGTTGGCAGGACAAGACAAAGCATGCAGAGAGAGACACCAAGTCCAAGGGCAGAGACGTACCCGCAGCTCTGTGACTCGGAAGGGCTCCCTGAGTCGTCCATCTTCATCTTTTAAATTATAACCTTCGGCTCGTTTATCCCTTTCACTTATTTTCCATAGCTTAATAGTTTTATCTAAAACCAGAAATTCACAGCTTGAGAATGAATTGAATACAAAATCCAGTCACTAAGCAAGGACTCAGCAGAGGGGACACCAGTGAGCTGGCTGTGGTTTCACTGCTTGCAGCACAAGGACCCTGATGGAGCTCTTTACCCACAATCTGAGGGGCAGTTTGAATAAAATCCCAATTTGTGCCTCCCACTCACCCAAATGCCACTGCCTGGGCATTCACACCCCAATTCCCCAAATTCCCCACTGAGCCCTGGATGATTATCTGAATTACATCAACAGGCCCCTGCTAGGGACCAAACCCAACAACCCCTGAACTCCCTACAGTAACTGTGCTAAAGGAAGCCAGGCCTGCCCCAGGTCCCTCTCAGAGCCAAAGCAGAGATCAGGACTCGCTCCCCTGTCTGGGTTCCAAGGGAATGCACGTCCCAGGGGTTAGCAGGGAGGTGTTCAGTGCAGCCAGGGAGTGCACACTTGTCTCACCAATGGTGAGACCCTTGGCTCACTGCAGCCAAACCTCTCCGCCCCAAAATCCTACAGAGAGCATTTCAGACACAGTTTAAAGAATGCTTTATTAAGACTTCTATCAGAGGAAATTATTGTAATTCAGACAGAAGTCATTCCTGCATTTAAAATTTCACCATGACCTCACAAAGTGATCCAAACTGTTAGGAATAATGTATTCCTCACAATAAGAGCAACTTTTTTCTACAGAATAGTTTAGGTTGTAAAATCCCTTTGAGTCTAACTGTTCCCACTAACCCACGTCCCCAGTTCTACAATTTCATTTACAGATGCTCCACAATGCACCAAAATTAAACAGACCCAATCTTCACACAGCCAACACTACAATCAAAACATATTATGCATGTAATTAGAGAAGACATTAAAACAACATCAAAACACACCAGAAAAAAACCCCAAGTGTATGACAGGTGAGACAATATTCCAATGACAAAGTTCTTTGTGCAAAAGAAAGGACCCTTACCATTTGTAGACAGCAGGAAGTGAGCAGCATTCTGTTGTGGTAACCACCTGATTTTATTAATTTTTTCCTCGATTTCTAGACTTTTCAAGTAGTCAAACTCAGGCTCGTGACTCTGGAAGGTACTGTAAACATTGTATTCTCCCCGAGAGAGAGGACGGCTTTTAGTCTGCAAGAAAAAGAGAATTTCCTGAGGCTGATGGCACTGGGTCCCTCAGAAATGGCCCATAAAATCAAAAACTGTCAATCAGAACATCAGCTTCTTCAACAGCTCTGGAATTCTGAATCTTCAGTCTGTGATACTGTACCCAGTTTAGCATGAGTACAGTGCACACAGCCTTCCTCTTCAGAAATGTACCTGTATGTATAAACAAGTACCTGTGCACCCTTCAGGCTTTGCCATCCTATGTGGTGGGTGTGGGAGCAAGGAACAGAGAGCCAGGTCCCAGGGCTCCCCAGATTTGCATTATCAGATTTGAGGCAGCTCCTTATCAGGCTTTCCAAGTGAGCTGCTGTCAGTGGCTGTGCTGCAGAACAGCCCCAGGGCTGCAGTCTGCCCTGCACTGGCTCAGTTTCCACACTCCATTAACTCTCACTCTTTCCATGGTTTTACTCCCTACATGCCATTGACTTGTAAGAATTTTGGGCAGGTTCCTCTCACCTGGCCCCATCCAGAGGTCCCCTGCACTCAGGGTGAGCACAGTGCTGCCCTGGCACTGGTGCTGTCCCTCTCTACTCACACATTTGGAGTAATAGCTGCTTGCAAGTGAAGCCAAGTCCTGTGAGGCAGGGCATGATGCAGAGCATTCCAGGGTGCCTTCCCAAATCCCAGTGTCTGGGGAACTGTATAACCACCCTAAGCTGTCACTGACCAAGTTAACCCAGTCTTAAATCCAAACTGGGTAAAAAATACGGTTATCATTTTAAGGTTCCAACATCATACAGTTATTCTAGATTCTTTCCTGCAGTTTTGCACGTGACAAAAGAAATGTCCCTCATTCCCAGCTCTTCCCCCAGTCTCCATGTGTTCCCAAGGAGACAGCTGAATTTTCCTGTGTGAGCAGTCTGACTTGGGGTTTGTTTTTCCCCACCCTCTGAGGAACTGCTGTGACAGGCTGGTTTTACCTTACAGAAAACCAAGAGCCAACACGTAATAGTCCCCCTCCATGTCAGGCACGAGATCCTGAGAAGTTCAGGATGCTCCTGAGGCACCTCTGACCTCATGTGTGAGCCTTAGCTAAGTCTCTGGCCACCCTGAGTAGATGCAGAAGGAGCCTGGAGCTGTGTGGGTGCAGCCAGGGAACATCCCAGCAGTGCTGGCACCTCCCTGCTCCAGCACAACCTGAGAGGCACCTGTGGGACAGGGCTGGGACCAGCAGCACAGCCAGGAGAAATGCAAAATATGGCCAGGTGCTCATTACCAGAGCATCATCTGGGCCCCACAAGGACAGCAGAGGGGTTCTGCTGCAGAAATCCCACAGCACCTGAAGATTTGTAATATTCATGCACAGACAAGCTGAATTAAAATTCCATGACCAATTCTGGTATTTCTGAGCCAGGAGAATGCTCAAATTCCCTCAACTCCTCAAAGGACAGGATAAGCAGACACTTTGGTGAGAACTGCCATGTGGAATGCTGGCTTTGTGAAGAACACAATCCCACATCCCTCCCAGACATGACAATTGCTTGCCAGCACTTGGTGCACGTTTCCCATCCCCACTGCTGCTCGGGGTGTCCCAGCTCAGGGCTGTGGCTCAGGATGAACACACAGGAACATCACAGCAGTGTCCCACAGCTGAACTCCACAGAGGAGCTGGGGAAGTGCAGGAGGGACAGACCTCCCACCCTCCTGATGGGAAATGCTCAAGTGCTTCTGGACAAGTGGCTGTTCCCACTGGTTTTAAATCCTCATACAATTTTAACCACCCTATCCTGTAGTCCTTGCAGCTTGTTTCCTGAACTTCTTTTACATTCTTTTCCAAAGCATTGTGATTTATCTCAGATCAGCCTGACCCAGTGGAAAAATTCAGAAGTCCAAATTCTGTAAAGCAACACTGAGGACACCAGGTATATATAAAGAGCTCACTTGGATTTTGGGGACTATTTTCTTTGGAAAGAGGGAGGGGAATCCTCACCAGACCAACTTACCAACTACAGCACAGGGCAGATATTTACAAACCTGGCTAACTTGGGGTTTTCTGAGAAAACTCTCTATTTAAACCTCGGAGCATAAACAGATGAAGTGAGACTGTGCAACACAAGAACAGTGTAGTAACAACACTTTTGTTTTTTGAGTCACTGACCTCTTGTTCCCTTTGAAATATAACCACTCTGCCACCTTTGTCTCCTGTTGCAAGAAGATCACCAGTGTAATTAAATTCAACTGTTGAAATTATATCAGCTGTAGAGAGAACAGAAATAAACCAGCACTGTAATGTGGAAAGCAAATCAAAGAGTTCCAAGACTTGAGCACAAAAAAAGCATTACGACTCGTATTAATGCAATGACACAATTCTTCTTTAACACCCCCAAACGCAGTCATGCTTCAAAGGCTGACACACTTTTACTGACAAGCTGAAACACTCATTCATTCCTCAGTGCTGGCCTTCAGTCACCAGAGGCATGCTGGCTTAGGAACCCAATGCACGTGTGCTGCTGTGGGCAATGTCCATGGGGACATCCCTGCCCTGAGCTGCCCAGGGTGTGTGTGCTGCTGTGGGCAATATCCATGGGGAAATCCCTGTCCTGAGCTGCCCAAGGTGTGTGTGCAGTGACACTGCAGTGTCCATGGGGACATCCCTGCCCTGAGCTGCCCAAGGTGTGTGTGCAGTGACACTGCAGTGTCCATGGGGAAACTCCTGCCCTGAGCTGCCCAAGGTGTGTGTGCAGTGACACTGCAGTGTCCATGGGGAAATCCCTGCCCTGAGCTGCCCAGGGTGTGTGTGCTGCTGTGGGCAATGTCCATGGGGACATCCCTGTCCTGAGCTGCCCAAGGTGTGTGTGCTGCTGTGGGCAATGTTCATGGGGACATCCCTGTCCTGAGCTGCCCAAGGTGTGTGTGCTGCTGTGGGCAATATCCACGGGGACATCCCTGCCCTGAGCTGCCCAAGGTGTGTGTGCTGCTGTGGGCAATATCCATGGGGAAATCCCAGCCCTGAGCTGCCCAAGGTGTGTGTGCAGTGACACTGCAGTGTCCATGGGGACATCCCTGCCCTGAGCTGCCCAAGGTGTCTGGCCAGTGACACTGCAGTGTCCGTGGGGAAACTCCTGCCCTGAGCTGCCCAAGGTGTGTGGGCAGTGACACTGCAGTGTCCGTGGGGACATCCCTGCATCCTGCCAGGTGTGCTGTCCCCAGGATCCAGGTGAGGCTGAGGCCTTTCCTGAGTCACTTCAGGAGCCTGGAACAGGCAGCTCCCCTCAGCCAAAGGGGGAAAATAGACACAAAATTCTTCCAGCTGAGCTTCCTGAAGCAGCTCCCTGCAGAAGCATCAGCACGGGCAGGTGAAGCAGGAGAGCACAGAAAAGCCTCAGCACCTGCAGTGCCCTGGGGCTGCTGCTCATCCCCAGTGCAGCCCCAGTCCCCCCGGGAGGTGGCAATAAAGCAGTAATTGCCACTGAACAGCCCCAGCCAAGTGGAGGGGAGATAAGGAGCTGGAAATGTCTGTCCTGGGCTGGGGCAGATGGTAACGAACCCAACAAAGCACTCAGCAAACACTGCTCCTGCTGGGCCTGCTCACATCAAATACTGCATTTATGATGCAGATAGCAGAACCCTGAGGTTTGAAGTGTATCATGTCAATTAGTTGCAGAGTGTGCAATTGGAGACTCCCTGGAAACTCCTTTCCTGTATTGATTCTGATGTGCTATCTTTGAAATTCCTTTCAATAATGCCCCACTCTCACGAGGAAGGTGATTAGAAACCCCAACCAGTTTTCTCAATATAAGTTCATCTTTTATCAATGATGCCCTTAAAGTTTTCTCCTAGTATGTAGAGATAATAATTTACCTTCTTGGATTAAAAAAATGATTATTTAGAAGAACTAAATAAATGAGCAAATATCTTTCTACAGATTTATGCCAGCCTTCAACATCACACTGGTAACCAGCTTTTGGACACATCCAGTTTCACAGTCACCTTTCTTTAAAGGGAACTACCAGTCAATTATCAGTTATTATTAATTATACACAGGGATTTTAGAAGACACCCTGGAAAAGCAGCAACCCAAAGGAAAAAGAAACAAACTGAGAAGGTAAGCAATCAGTGAAGTGCCTTCACTGAGAATTTTATGACATTTTCAGTACTCGGATATGAAGAAGCCCTTGCATTATGAAAGTTTATTAGTAGCAAAACTAATATTCCACTACCACCACCACCACAAGCCCTTCTAGCAAGGATCCCTTTTAGCCTTGGAGACTCAGGAATAATAGCAGCAATAAATGCCTCCTTGACACATGCAATTCTTTCAAAGTCACTAAAGCTACTTTTCCATTTCGTTTTAGAAAGGGAAAAAGTTATTATTAGCTTTTCCCATTTTCTACTGGAGTATTCACACAATTACTTGCTCAAAATAAACTGTTTATCATTTTTGTTTCCCAAAAATGCCCAAACCAGCTGCTGACACAGCCAATATTCCCCAGCAGTGCTATCCAGACAAACAGAATCCTGGCTGGAAACACACCAAAACACAGCCACTACCCAAATTTCATGGCTTGAAACAAGGAGTGCAGGGAGAGGAGGTAAGAACATGCACTGAAACAGTCTGAACCAACATGCTCTAGGGAACAGGGAACTGGGTGGGCACAGCAGGACAAAAATAGAGAAGCTTCCTCCAAATATTTTCTAAGTTACAAAATTTGGAATATGAGCAATCACCTGTTTTAATAGCACTGTACTTGTTTTATCCATAAATGTATGAATTATAAAGTTTTCCCTACAGGCATGTTTAATTGAAGCAGCTCAATCCCCCAAATCATTCCACCCACTATCCTCAGCACTCTACCATCTCAAAGCAGGTGAAATCAAAAAATATTCCAAGACTCCAAGTAAAGCACAGAACGAATTCCAAACCATCCCTCAAGACTTCACCCACCTACATTTGCTCTTCACTTCCAAGTCAGCTTAAAACTTTTAGGCAAGAACAAAGCAAACCTCTGCAGGTTCTTCACCACTGCATTACCTCTGGGATTTCTAAGCTTTTCCATCAGATGTCAGAACTGCTGCTAGGTACACAAGCACCAGTGTTACCCCCTGCCTGCCTTCCAGCCTCTGCTCCAGGCCAGCACAGAAACTCCCCATGGAAGGTGGGAGAGGGTGAGCAGAGCCAAGCTTTGCTCATGGACAGCAGCCCAAGGCTCTCTTCTCAGGCACTGCTTTTCCAGAAGCAGAGCTTTGTCCAACTGTCCCTCCAGTCTGTTCCTGTGGGGCTGGGACTTGTCCTGCATTCAGGTAAATCCTGCTCCTGTAACCAGGGAGGGCAGCAAACACTGGGACTTCACAGCAACACACGAGGCTGGCAATACTTCTTTCCAGACATGAAAAATTCATGTTTAGCATCACTTCTGGAAATGAGTTCCAACTTGGTTGCACTGCATCCAGAGGAAAACTGGGCTATTTTCACAGCTGGTGTATTAAAAGGATTGCTGGCAACTCCACTGTGATTCTTGTGTACCCCCAAATTCAAGAGCACTGATCACTTCCATGGGTAGGAAACTCCATCCCAGCACATCAGAGGCCACAAACATCCAGCCCTGCAGCAATGTGGTGCCCATCCCCTGCCTCAGGACAGCCCTGTAAGCCCTGACTGATGTGTCAAAGTTCAGCTTGGGCACTCTGAGCCTTCCACCTTCTCTGCTGAGTGAGAACCTCCCACAAACAACTCCTGCCACAATCCTGGCAAGTTTACAGCCTCCAGAGCCTCCTGGGCAAGTTCTGCAGGGAGTGGAGGGGGCCAGGGTGGCAGAGAGCAGCTTTTGTTAGGGTTTGGAGATGACAGCAAGCTTCTACCTGCACACTATCTTAATCCCCCCAGGATTCACCCCGGGTATTTCTGACACCGGTATCAACGCCCGGGCTCTCAGCTGAGGTAATGGAGAATGCAAAGAGATCCACAACATCTACATCAGGGGCCTAAAATTAGCTCCTGTGAACTTTTCCTCTCCAAGCTGGCTGTGCATTGCTGCTCTGGTTAAAACCCAAACCTGAAAACATGGCATTACCTGCTGGCTCACCCAGGGCAGAGGGGATTTGCAGCTGCAGCCTGTGTTCAGAACCAACACTAACTAGACACGGTCAGCACCAATGCCTCTCATCCCCCTGAGCTGCTCAGAGCCTTTTGTCACAAACCCACTCCTCAGACATGGGGTGAAAAGGAGCCAAACACTCACAGCTCTCTATCAGCACCTGAAAAGGAGGCTGCTCCAGCTTCCAGGGCATTTTAACTCATAATTTTCAAAGTATGCAATGGACAATGTAGCACTTCAGCACACAGCCTGAACAATGCCAGCCTGCACACCTGGCTCCTGTCCTGCTGCCCGGAGAGGAATGCACAGTCCATTTTCCATGGCTCAGCCTGGGACCAAAGCAGGAACTGCTGTGAGGCAGGGAGACCTGTGCAGAGGCTCCTGCCTTGAGAGGGCACGGCTGGATGGGCCTGCAGGCAGCTGACTGGCAGGGAGACTGCCAGTGGGAGCTGAGCAGAGGAATATTTCTGTGGCTCAAAGGCGACAGCTTTCCCTCCAACACTGTTACCCGACAAAGCTGTGGGAGGCACTGTGTGGTCTCCCACAGGGGATGGGAAGCGAGCAGAGGGATCACAGAAGGGATCAGCACAGGTTATGTGCTCCTAAATGGACTCGAGAGCAGACACTGCACCTCCCTGGAATGCTGTGCTGAACTGTGTGACACGGCATCAGAGGGAACACAGCTCTCTGTGCAGCACACAGGGACAGCAGACTGCTCTGAGGGACCAGAGGTGACAAACGTGGGCACCGAGAACAGCGAGGGACCATCGCTTCAGAGCAACTCTGGAAACACTCCTCAAACAAAAAATACAATAGGAGCCAAATAAGATCAGTGAAAGAAACAGAGAGCCCTTTAGAGGGAAGAGATTATCAAAGAAAATGAAGCAATTTAGAGACCAGCACCTGCTGAAGAGCAAATCATAGAAAAAAATGTTTAAAAACCAAAATCCCACTGGACCTTAACAAGTTCCAGACACACAGGGCCACTGATGTGCAGTATCTGCACTTCCCAAACAGTCCCAAACAAGGACAGCAGCTGCACTGGAGGCTCTGGGCGGCCAGGGGGAAGCAGGGCTGTGAAGGCAGCCCCATCTGCAGCTGGGATGGTGCAGGTAGCACAGCAGGGAGCACAGGCAGCTCCCAGCAGAGCCTCCCCACGCTCCTGGTGCTGGGCAGGCAGTGCTGCCATCCCAGCCACTGCAGGGCTCTGACCCAGCACTCACTCCTGCCTCAGCCTGTCCCTGTCCCTGACCTGCCTCCAGCTGAAGGAGAGCTGTCCCTACAGCTGCCAGCGCAGGGGAACACAGAGAGGCACCCTGCAGCGGGCAGGGACTGACTGCTCCTGCTCCCAGGGCTCCTAAAATGCTGTTTGCTAACGGCTGATAGAAATCACAACTGCACTGAAACATGAGCCAAACTTCCCAGCTGTAATAACCAATAACCACCTCACAATATACATATACATCCCAGTTACTCAAACCACCTCCTTATACACTCAAATTTGCAGTTCCACTTTTAGGATTTCTTTCTGGAGTTAACACAGGAGTGAGATGTACCAGAAATCAGGACAATAAGCCAAAGAGGTATAGTTTTGCCCAGATCAAACTTCTCTCAGCTTACACTGCTAAACACTCTGCCAACCTAAAATATCCAAAAGGTCTAACCATTTTTTTATGCCCCAATGCTCAGATCACTTGTGAAATGGCTTGAATTGCCTTTAGGCACCGGGCAGGGTTTAACTTAGTCCAAAATACCCCTGCTTTTGGGACTAATTGAAGCCCTTGAACAGATTTAGGGTGAAGCATGAGCAGGGCAGCGGCCAGCAGGAGTGTGTGAGGGCAGTGCTGCTGCTGCCAGGCCATGGCAAGCTCCACACATCTTGTTTGGGGCTGTGGGGGAAAGCTGCCAGCTCCTGGGTGTGCTGGGGCCTGGAGCTGAGCCACAGGCTCCTGGGGGAGAGGGCAGGCTGCTCTGCTGGTGTGCTGGGCACAGGGGGATGGCACAGCAACAGCCAGGGATGGCACAGTGACAACCAGGGATGGCACAGAAAAACCCCCAGGGATGGCACAGCACAGGCAGGGATGGCACAGTGACCCCAGGGATGGCACAGTGACCCCAGGGATGGCACAGTGACAACCAGGGATGGCACAGAAAAACCCTCAGGGATGGCACAGCACAACCCCCAGGGATGGCACAG
>WBND01002367.1:0-15478 GCA_013398595.1 Tychaedon coryphoeus | reverse complement strand
CTGCTCCAGGGTTTGTGAAGCAAAGCTTCTCTTTTCCATCCCTTCCCATCTGGGACACAGCCGCCATTCCCGCGTGCTCCCCGAGCTCGCGCCACAGCGCCCCCTGCAGCCACGGGGGAATCATCGCACCTGCCCTGCCCGCCGGGAGCCACCAGCGCTCCCTGCCGGCTGTGACGGGAACTGCGCCACAGGGAACGTGCCTGCGCCTGAGAGGGCTGGAACTGGGTTCCTGTTCTGCCTGTTATTAATTCCATAGCTGGTGTTTTATTTGTCTTGTTACACATACAGGTAAAGAACTGCTATTTCTATCCCCATAACTTTGTCTGAGAGCCCCTAATTTCAAATTTGTACTAATTCAGAGGGAGGAGGTTTACATTCTCCAATCCAAGGGAGGCTCTTGCCTTTCCTAGGAGACATCTGTCTTTCAAACCAAGATAGTGCATCAAACACAAATCATACCACACCATGTGATTGTGTTTCTGGGATTATTGGAAGGTCTGAGATTCCCTGGATACATGTAGGGACAGAAGAAAAAGATAGACTGATGAACAATTGGCCTTCTTCTCATTGAACAGCTTCCATGGCTCACACAAATCAATTTAACATGGTTGTTACGGTGCTTTAAAAAAAAAAAATCCCAAACAAAATCCAGCACTGCTGAAACTTGATGCTTGCACAATAAACCCTCTCCTGAATAACCTGCAGCAACCCAGCATTGTCACTGCATGAGCCCCATCCCTGCAAAGGGAGGTTAATACACATCAGTGAGAGAAAGAATATTATTTTCTTTCTCACAGCTTTGGCTGAGACATGATGCAAAACAAAAACTTTCTTATCCTACCTAGAGATTTTCCCCACCTCATTCTGAAAAAACATTCCATGAGCATTTGTTAACTCACTGAGCACCCCTGCACTAGGCCCCCTTTCTAAGCCCTGCCTGAATAGTGTGATTATGCCATGATGCCATTAATTCTGAAGCTAGCAAAGCCATGTGAGGCATTGGTCACAGCTTTCTGAAATGCAGTGAGAGCTGCTGTTGCCCCGGGATTCCTGCAGCTCTGCTGAACAGGTGGGCAAATAGGCCACTGTTTCAGGCAGCTGAAAGATGCAATCACACAGCTGACTTGCAGCATCTCACTTCCACAGCAGAGCTGAACCCTGAGATCAACAGGAATAGGGAAACTTCCCAACACCAGAGACAAGAATTTGCCTCTGTGCTGTGGAGGGGCTGTTGAGTCAAAGCAACCATGCAGAGGACAATGGGGTCTAAAATACTGTCTGGGACCAAGCAAGGAAGATTTTTATTCATCTTCATTTGCCTGAAGTTGGCCAGGATTTACTGAGGAGAGCTCCGTTTGAAAGACTTCCTGTAGTTCCCCTGTTGGAAACTCCCACCGCCCAGGGTGGTACTCCATCAAAGTGAAAGAAACATGGCATGACCCGGTGAAGAGGCAGGCATGCCTTGTTGCAGCTGTGTAAGAGCCACTGCTGGACCCCCCTGAGAGTTCAACCATCGCACACACCTTTTTTTCATCGTTCGGCCATTTTACAAAAGCCCAGTCAGCGTGTACTAAGGCTTACTGCAAACCTGAACTGAGAGATTTGAAGAAGGTCCTAGATTCACATTAACCTCCTCGCACTTATCTACATTATTCAATATAAAACCATACTTTATTCTTAAAACTATGGCCTAGGGATCTCTGAATTTTGCAACTTGTATACAAACATACAAAAAGTAAGTAAAATGAGGAGGAATATGAAGCAGTTAAGAGTACGATCAAGTGTATCAGACGGCAAGTGAAAGAGCAAGAGCTTTCCAGAAATGTTGGATTTACTCAGTGAACAATTTGCACGCCGAAGGCTTAAAAGTGTTTTTCTTGTTTGTATGTCTCTACACCTCATCTTTAAACCATACCAAACTAATTTTTTTTACTCCAAAGTATGCAGTCCACTGACTGCAGTGCCTTGGAATCACACTTGAGAACAATTCAAAAATGTTTTGTGGACCTATATGGAAGACCCAGAGTGAGGAAATCTGGCAAATCTAGCCAGCAGAATTTTTCACTTCATCTGCAAGCATAAAACACTTCATTTATCATCTGAAAAAATCCACTAATTTCCAATTGTCACATAGCATGGCTGCATATGAACACTGTACCTCTGCAGTTGTTGAATGCAGAGACTGCTGTATCCAGATTTGCAGCTGCATAGCCAGATGGTTCCAAGTGATATGGCCCATTGTGCAGCCAGTATGGGCTGGAAGAAAGGAGGAGTATTAGAGAAGAAAATCTAAAGGTTTCTTCAGAAGGAATTCTACTTGAGTGGCTACAGTCCTGTTTCTCAGCCCAGAATTGTAGGTTGGGGTGAGAGGACATGACCATGCAAGCCCATGAGGACCAATACTGCTAGTGGAAGTCCAGGATGACAGAAGCATTTTCCAAAGTTTAGGCAGTAGGTTATCACCACCAACAGCCCCTTCCTTCACAGGACAGAGAAGAACTACCTCACTAACATACAAAGTGTCATCACTTTGAATGAGTATTCAACTGCTGCTGTGCTGATAGAATTAGAATCTGCTGTAAAGGAGGAGGCAATGTTCCAGCTCATCAAGCCTGACAACTCAAGGACAATTCCTGCTGGATTTGATCAGCTGAGGTTCAGAGATTGGCCACATGACAACTGCTGCTTACCAACCAACAAAACGTTTATTTTTTCATGCTAGTTTAAAGCCTAGATGATGCCTCCAGGAGATTCATAATCAGTAATACTGAAGGAGTATAAAACAAATCTGAACATCCTTCCTTCAGTAAGAAAGTAAATTTTTTTCTCCCACGATTGCTATGATGATCCACTGTCATTCAGGATACCCAGATTCCCCGGCTTTGACTGGTCACTTGGCAAGGAGACCTGAGTTGCTTAATTATTTCTCAAGAAGGAGCAAGCTGAGCAAGTGGATGCATTTGGAAAGCAGGAAGGCAGAAAGGCAGGACCTAATGAAAGGTTTGCAAGTTGCTGAGAAAAATCTGCTTCCTGTGATGACTGCTTACTGCTTTTTAAAATGATGTCATAGACTGATCTGCACTTGCAGAGGCAAAGACAAGAAGAACAGTAATTGCATAACTACTGTCTTACTCTGGGTGCAGAGAGGGACTTGCTAAAAGGCAATGTACAAACCAGTAAGACATGCAGTGCTGTTCTCCATCAAACTAGCTTGTATCTAAGGTCTTGAAGGGCAGCAGCATCAATGCAAGCAGTTTCAAAGGCCTCTGCTGTTTTGCATTATGAATGACAGCCTAAAATAAGGTCAGCTTTTGACTGCAACAACTATTTTACCGGACTCTCAGATAGCTCCTCTCAGACTACAGGGTTTTGTTAGACAGGTGCACAACAAATGAAATGTACCAAAGCTTACTACGAAGAACTTGGTCTCTGCCTCTGTTTCAGCTGAATCCAGGGTACTTTCAGAAGTGTTGGTCTAAATGTCACATATACACAGTAACAGAACAATATTCACTTCTCTAACAGCACATTGCACTCCAGTGTAAGAATGTAGGAAGTGAAAGAACACTATGAAGAGTCTTTGGAGGCTGCTGTGGTCAAGATTTTCAGAATCTGGTAATGCTCCAAACCCAGTTTTGATCTTTTCAAGGCAACTGCAATGACACAGAAGTGTTACAGCATCAGTTCTAAGCATAATCTTCAACTATATCCATGACTAAAGCTCCGATGTCTAGAATAACAGAGAACTGACGCAATGGTGAGTCTAGTATCTGCTCTGCCGCATTGAAAAGTAGTATTTTTAATTTAACTAAAAGTAATGAACCGGCCTGTTATTGATAAAAAATGCAATGTATGTGACAAGTCTTTGAGTTGCATTACTGCATCTGCATAAAACAGCGAAGGTAAAAGTGATGAATCCAGCAGTAAGGAAGAGCACTGTAATTCTCTGAAGGCCAGGTGAAGGACAGACTACGGACAACAAGGAGTAATCCAATTTGGTTATACTAGCTAAGATAAAATTTACAGGACCTATCAATCCTCATGCTTTAAGGCATAAACTGAGCACCATCTGGGGCCAGAAAGAAATTTTCCTCTGTACTACACTATAACACAATTGGCTGTGTGTATTTCTTCCTCTGAATCATCGCATATTGGTTACTATGAGAGACAAGATACAAGACTGTATGGATCACTGTTTTTTTCCGAAACAGCAATTTCTGTGTAGTTTGTTTTCTTCACAGTCTTTACAGACTGCAATAATGTTATTAATGCTGCAGCAGTCATTTTCCAATACATGGTAATAGACTCACTGAAACAAACACCAATAGAAACTTAAATTACTCCAACAACTAGTCAAAAGCACTAGTCTACATTTTTATAGAGTCTGAGTGATTTTTCTGACAATTCTGTTTTGGAAAACAAATACCCCAATCTAATTACTTGCATTTTTGAATTACGCATCAAGCACATTATCTTGCATTGAATTTAACAATAGCAATAGTATGAAGAAAAAGCACCAAAGATGTCCTAAAAAGTAATTTGGAATTCAGGTTTGAATTTATTTTAAAGAAAAGGAGTAAGTATTGTCTTCCTGACTGAGATTCATTAACACTTTGCCCTTCCATTATCTGAACATTTCATTTGCCCTGAAGCACATCTGTAAGGACGGTGAGAGACTGCATGCATTTTCTATATCCATAAACTACAGATGTGGCTCCGAGCTACTCATCTATCAAGACAATTTTGCACAAGAGTAAGACCAACCTGAAGAGTATCCATCTAACAGAGAACACAGAAAATAATTAGTAAAAACATGCAGTCTGGAGACCTAACTTGCCTTACAAGGAAAATTCTTTACTCAAAGCTTCATAACAGGGTGTGACAGAACTCAGGGAAGAAAATCAAAGCTGAAACAACACTTCTGGGTATCAAAACAAAAAATTTCATGCATCAGTAACATGCTATTTTATACACACACAACTACAACAAACTCAGTAAAGAGAATATGGATAATTTCAGGAAACTTTCTGTGTTGAATAACTTACACCAGCTAATATTTCCTAACCAATAACATTATGTCATGTATTTTATGGGTTAGCATATCTGCTGTAATTTGCCTGTATACATCAGTATTTTGTTTCCATTAACGTGCTGTGTGCACCTGTGGAAAAATAGAAGACTTGTATGTATCATAATATGTGATTATCTTAGAGCTGAAGTGCACAAAACAAGAAGGCAAATAGAGGGCAAAATGCAAGCAGGAGTTTTACAAGGCAATATTTTGCCATCAGGGGGCCCAGTTACTGTATCTTAACCTTTCCACTTCCATAGGCAACTGAAAAATGAATAAATGCTGAGAGACCAGGTAACAAGATTAAGAACACAGAGACTCTTCTAGGTTGCATAAAATACTCAACACGACTTAGCTGAACAGAAAGATGGAAAACAGTACTTGCATGAGATAAAAGAAAGATGCACACTCACACTTAATGGCAATCACATGCTCATCCTAAACAGAAGGCAAATACTGCATTGCTACATTCAGAACTGGCTGAATGGAAAAACGACAGAGGTTTCATGAAAAAGAAAAGTCCCTTCTTCTCTGCAATTTGCATTTCAGAAATAATAAAATACCCTGGGCTCCCCCAGTTTCTCTTTCTTGTACAATCTCTCCAAAAGCCACTTTGTTTTGTTACATGTTTTTGTAAAGATGAAACTAGAGGTGTTTAAGGCTATGACACAAGTTGTTGGGTTTTTTCCTCCTTACCAACACAGAAATCTTCTCTGGAAAGAAGAGTACTTCAGTTCTATTCTAACGTAGGCAAATAGAAGAGAAAATGTTATGTAAGCAGCTGTAACACATGATACAACAAAACTTTAGGTTTGATTTCCCCACAGTCAAATGAAGAATGTCTTATAAAACAAGGGAAGGAAAATGAAACACACTAGAGTTGGAAATTATTAGCCACTTCTTATAAAATTATTTCCAGCTAGGAAAAAAAATGGTTTATATCAATGGCTCCATCTCTAAGCTCCAAGGAACCGAATTAAAATTTCTTGATCACCCACACTGCACCCATTAGGCAAGACTTTCCAAACTGGGTGTCTGTCAGACTTACATCTGCATGTAGGTACTTACATGCTCTGATTTTCTCAAATGCTGAGCACCTAGTAGTCCTCTACAGATTAGAACAAGAACTTCTGAGTAACCAGAGAGATAATTAAAACAAAAACAAAAACAAAAAAAACCAACAAAAACCCCCCACTTATCTTTTTGTTTGTATTTTTGCACTGTTTGGGGTCCATCTGTGCAATTCTCAAGAGGTTGCAAACATCTGCTGAATAGAGACAGGCACTGCCTGTTTCAGGTGTGAGCACATTTTTCCCACCACAGAATTCCTAGCCCTTCTGGACACGGAGAACAAGAGACCAGAGTCAGAATCATACGTAATTTTCTGGAAATCAGTGGCAGTAAGATGCAGGGCACATTACCCAAATAAGCACTTTAAAGGTTTCGTGGCGCAACAGACTTACATTAAACCTTCTATTCAAATCATCACTGTTTCTTACACAAGTGAACCAATGTTCTTTAGACTTCCATACAGTCAACCTAGCAAGTGGAAAGATTCTGACCACTACATTTTTTTCATGATAACAACAAACATTTTTGCTTGACGATACAAACAGAAAAAAAACCCTGAATTTTTTTTTGTTTTATTTCTCTTTCTTTTTTTTTTCCTTGCATAGCAAGTAGATTTCACAAGAAGGTTAGCAATGAAACCCTAAAAATAACATTTCCAGGAATAAAGTCAAAACCTGGAAAATTAACAAATCATCTCCTGTAAACACAAAGAAATTGAGGGCCATTAGAGTGAGGCAACATCTTTGATCCACTGTCTCTCATCACCACTGAAATCTGAGAAAACACACAGAAACATGCTGTGTGTTCCCTCAGGAAACTGAAATACAGTTAATTAAGAAACAGATTTTTGCCTTTTGATCCTTCTAATAAATCTCCCTCTTTCTCACTGACATGTATGCAGTGTGATAAGAGAATGAAGGGTTTAGGTCACTGCTGCTAGAGGCATTATTTTTCACAACCCTTCCCTCCCATGGTGCTATGAAGAGCTTTCAGCTCCTGCCTGTCCTCACTGTATCTTATCTGTCTCATACGCACACTAATACTTACAAATAAGGAATCTGGTTGACCGGCAATAGGATGTTCATTTCTTATTTTAGCCATGGTGGGAAAAAATTGGACTTTTGGACAGCAAATCAATATGATTTTGCAGAAGCCGATTTACTGTTTACAATTGATCCCAATTATACGTTCTCGAACTACTACCCATGTGGTCACACATCTTGTAATTGGCAGTTCTAGGGTATTGAACCACACTGTCCAAACTCCCGAAGTCTGTAATTGGTGGTCTTCAGGATCTTTGCTGCCCCCTGTTATCTTGGATCTTCTAATCTTGGTATTCTGTGTTTTCAGCTTCTTCTCTCCTGATTTAGCATAGTTTATGTTCCAACGGCCCTGGGGGGTTTCAACAAGTTATCAAAAGACTCCTAAAATTTTCTCACACTGTGCACCTGTTATAAACACTGGTCTAAACTAAGAAATACACAAAAACAGCTAGCGTGTGAAAGAAGTGTGTGAATGAACAGTAAAATATGCAGAAAAATAACTAGGCAGCAAAACATAGCAACTAAATATAGTTTTTGGCTGGTGCACACAAGGCCCAGATTTGTGCAGACATGTCCACTGCGGCCTAAACCTTGTCCAGCAGTACTACAAGCCACCATTTCTTTTAACAACATCAGTCTTTGCTAGCTAGAGAACAGTTCTAAGCATTGGACAGTGTTACATGTGCCTAGTTATACCAAGTACAAATAACATTCCCCAAACCACTCCATGTTGTGAGAAACACTTCACTTCAAGAATGTATTTCTGCCAAGCAGGAAAATAGATGAGCATAATCAAAACCTCCTGTCTAACTTGTATAATTCGGTATTACTTTAGGACATTTTTCCCCCCAATATGCTTACCTAGAATCCAAAGGATTGAGAATTATTCTCTGCAAAGAAGTCTCTGGGCAGGCAGACCCCTGGCAGTCTCTGGGGTCTTGTGAGAGGTTGAAAAAAAGGAGTCAGACTAAGGAAAGCAAGTGACCTACTCAGCTCAGACTGATATATGAGAAATCTCTGATCAATGCAAAGGCCCAAGGAGTCTGATGTGATAGTGTTTTAAGTAAAGAAAGACAGTACGCCCTCTCTCCTAGCCTTGAAAAATAAGAGGAAAATTGGTAACTGAAGGTGTTCATTTGGGGTGTCTAATCTGAGGTAAATTTACAAGGCCTTGATTTTTCAATTCAATTCAATTCAATTCAATTCAATTGCATTATCTGAAAGTGTAAGCCTGTACTTAACAAAGTTCCTGAAATACACAGCAAAACAGGAATGTGAACTCAAGTTCCCATTCTGCTATGATGATTATTTTGCTCATATTCTGTATCAATCCATGGAGAAGAGGAGGCTTGAGGAGAGATCTGCAACTTCCTTGTGAAGGGAAGCACAAGGGCAGGCACTGATCACTCCTTTATGGTAACAAGTGACAGAACCCAAGGGAAAGGCCTGAAGTTGTGTCAAGGGAAGTTTAGGTTGGATATTAGGAAACGGTTTTTCACCCACAGGGTGTTTGGACACCGGAACGGGCTCCCCGGGGAAGTGGTCACAGCACATGTTCAAGAAACATTTGGACAACACCCTCAGGAATTTGGTGTGATTATTGGAGTTGTCCTGTGCAGGATAGGAGTTGGACTTTGATGATGCTTGTTAGTTCCTACTCAGGACATTGTATAGTTTTATGATTTTGTACAGCTCTAATGATTAATTTTGAATTTGTCATAAAACTCAATGGTCTCTGTGAGAAAGACAGTATCAAGATGTAGTTAGCTGTATCATAGGCAGCCTTCGCCACATCTTCAGCCTAATTACTCCAAATAAGCAGCACTATAGATAAGCTCTGATTGCTATCACAAGACATTCAAACCCTTCAAGAGTATCTCTGCAAGATTTATAGACAGAACCATGAAACTCATGGTAACTCTCCTCCTCTAAATAAAGATGGTGACAATCCCTGAGACTGTTTGTGGAAGCTACTGTGGTGGGTACCACAACCCAACAGTTGCCTACGAAATAATACGGCATGAGCATCCAACATGGTACAAAATATGTAAGAGTATTCAGTTCTTTTTGGCCCAAAGTACTTAGCAATCAGAATAAACATTTTATTTTGCTTGATTACTCCCCCAACTCTTTCCAGTTAAAGATGCTGTTACTCATAATTTTGACATACATAACAAAGAAGTGTAAAACCCAACAACATATATTCCTTTAAACTGAAATTTTGCATCACCAGGGTCTTGTGAAAGTGCATTAAAAGACAGCTATTTTGAAGGAAGTGTTAGCCAATAAAGGCTGGAACACAGCCAGAAAGCTACACTTTACAGAGGTTTTAATATCTATGAAATGTGTTTGGTACTTGGTGCTGCAATTAGTGAACAGGCTATTTTTTTCTCTGTAGGAGACTACACTCAAAAACCTGCAGGTGTGAGACCTGAGTGTATGAATATGCTTGCCTACACCTGAAGCCATTTCCCCACCATGCCGTTTAAGCAGCACTGCACTGTTTAGGAGCATTGAGAAGTAGTGTAACTGTAAGTCAGCATTTGAGTAGTATCAGCATCATTCTGTGATGAACGTGTACCTAATCAGTTCACACTCCTGCGTGCCTCTAGACTACAGAGATAATGATTGAATTTGATGGCTATATCCTCCCTCTAAAATTGCTTCACACCTGAACAAACCCAAGTATGAAATGCTTCCACTCTGATTTGGTAGCACTTAGAATGCCATCTTTACAGGGTATAAAAAACATTAAAGACAGCAGAAGTTCAATCTCTGTACACAGTGACTCAGTAGGTCCATAGCAACTACATAAAAACATCTTCCATTTTTGCATTAGCAACACTACTTTTAATACAATATCTACTAGACTACCCCTGGGCTTCCTTGTTACACAGAGCTTTCCAAATAAGACATGATGCTGGCAATAAGAAAGCCTATGTCTTATCAGAACCAATCCTGAAACAGCTACAATGCATAGTTGGTAAGTCCTTATCAATGGAAATCTCCCATAGGAATTATTCCAAAAATGTTCACAGTACACAAAAAAACTGTTAATTGATAAGGAAAATCCAACTTGCAATTACAGGCAAGTTTTGCCTTAGCATGGAAGTCCATCTCTTACATTCTTGTCAGTCCAGAAGCAAACTGATACAAAAAAACCCCTTGGAGATACCTCACCATCCCATTCTGGACAGAAAAAAGTTATCTGTATGTTATTTACATAGGACATGCTTTACTAATCTGGATTTTTTTTCAGGTCCTTATTATTAATACTCTTTGCTAAAATGTCAAAAAAGTTCGTTTGACCAAAAGGCATATCCAGTCCTTTCCCAATGTACTGCTGGCGTCAAGACTCTCTCCTCAACACCTTTATGACCATTTTAGCAGCCAATGCTAGCACACAGGTTAAAAAATATTTTCTTATTCAACTGATTCAGATAAGGAGGCAGGGTTTATAGAAAAGCCTGGAGAGCTCTGTTGCAGTCAGAGCAGTTGCCTAGCTGTAGACTGCATGCCAGTGGGAGCATCTGGGGTGGATGGGTAAATCTAGGACAGCACTTTTGGGACCCCCAACAGTGTCAGGTGCACTCTGTCCTTTTACTACTTCATAGGTGCGTGCACACGTGCCAATAGCTCTGTCACTCTGCACTGCTCCGCTTACTCTGTATACACTATCAGACAGGTACTTACAGTCTTCAGGGTTCTCTTAAGAAGTCTCTGACATTCCTGTTGTATGATGGGATTTGTAGGTTGCTTGCACTAAGCCAAAACTTCTGCCGCCTCTCAAGGGACAAATTCGGGGCCAAATACAGAACTCAGGAATGCCCAATGCTCACAAGACTATCCAACCAGATTCAACACAGGTACACTCACTGTGAATATATCTGAAATATTTCTGACTGATCAGACATGTTCAGTGTTGCCCATGAGAATGTTTTCTCTTGGATCAGCACACTAAGAAATGGCAGGACTGCTGTTGCCACCCCAGAGATTCAGATGCTGCTACTGCTGTGGATAGGGGAATAGGAAGTGCTGCACTGAAACTGCCCATTCCAGCAATTGTCCCTTCCTCATAGCTTGGCTCATGCCTTCCCAGCCACCACCCCTTGTTAGAACAAGAAAAGGAGGGACCATGCCACTCCCTCAGCTGCATTTCTTGAAGAGGCAGCTCCCTTTCTCTTCCAGGGAAAATAAAGGAGTGAATGAGGCATAAACGTGGGCCTTCTGTGCTGGCCTGCTCATCTTGTTAGGGAAGGAGATGATACAGCTGTTCCCCCCAACATCTGCTTTTATCCAGGTGTGGGAAAGAAAACTGATCATCAGAAATATGCATCCCTACTGAGCAAGGGAAATTAATTCTCCCATGCTTATATCTGGTTCACCTTTTTCCATATGACCTCAGGAAAATCAAAGGAAAACAATTTCTATAGGCTCCAGTTGGTAATAACCAATTGTAATAACAATACTCTTTAAATACTGCTGCAGTTTCCAACAGCAGAAACCTCTCAGTTTTACCCGTGACTGCCCCAAGAAATTGTTAGCTGCACTCTAGAATCCTTGGTCCTGGACAGCAGCAGGTCCTGCTGAATGCAGGACAGAAACATGGCTGCCCAGATCAGGAGGAAGTCCTTCTGAAATATTAGTATTTAGCAACAGATTAGAGAATTCAGATTTAGTTAAATACCATGGCAGAGGTATTTTTGTTTAGTCAATTACTAGCTAATTGCAGTAAATCACTTATAACCCTTTAGTATTATCTGATCTTACAAAATAATTTATTTAAATGTGGTAGCCATCACTATCTGTAAATTTAGTACTTTAGCATGGCACTTCTTTTATGATTTTCCTACTTAGAGAAGGATTTGTATAGAATTTCTTAGGGCAAAGGGAGGGGAAGGGTACTTCATAAATGTGTCCATCCCTCCTATAATCTCCTCGTTCAAAATGCAGACTTCATCAGCATTTGGAGTAAGAATCTCTTTAGCATTTAGCCCTAAAGATGGTCTTTTTAATAGTCACAAAATCTGTGGAGGAAACATGTGAACTAAAATATTTAATGGGTAGCCTGCATTCTACTGAATTTCACAGGGACCGGGTGATTTTATATCCTAGATCTAAACTTCTGTTGAAGGTGGTTTAGAATTTCCATTTCAACTAATGCAAAGATTTTATCAGTGCTCTTTCCAAAACCACATCCATTATATGGGGAAACTAGATTATATCAACTTGATTTCAAGATGTTAATCATTGTCTTGGAAAGGCAAGCCTCTGTGAAGTTTCACAGATTATTCTGTAGCATCAGTAACAGACTGCTATATAGTCTTCAGTATCATCTCCTATTCAAAATTTGTTTTCCAATAAAACACATTTTATAAAGAAGTTGGAACTGAAGATTCAGAGTAGCTTTATGCAACATTTTTGTTAAGGATATTAACACCTTGGTGCTTTCTTTGTGGGGCTTTGAATTTGAAATCTCTTTAGAGGAGCAGTTTGGAATTCCTCTCAGAGGAATTTACTACCAGTAACTGAATATGCAAAGTTCAGAAAATTGCTCATCCTACCTCACTTCAGATTCTTCAAAGATTTTCTTCTTTTAATTTGGCAAAAACAAATGAAAAGTAAGCAGAACCACATGCTCTTCTTCTACTTCCATGCCTAAAGAGAATAATCCAGAGGTAACTATAAAATTACTTCCTTTTTCAGTTCCTAAACTCAACACAGTCACACCTAAGAACATATGCAGGAAAGGTGTGCTTTGAAAACAAAAAATTTCCATTATCTAGGAAAGTTCTAAGACCAAGTAAGGTCCTACTTAGGAATGCAACTGGTCTGGGTATCAAAACTGTTAGGGTAGGGACCAACATCTGCTCAGAACCCTGGAAAAATAAGGATCTTGCACACAGATTGGGAATCAAAGCTTAAATATCGGTTCAGCGATGTGGAGTTTTTCTCAGCTTCTAAGGAAACCACCCTTCCCAGCAGACTATGATTGTTTAGTCAGCCCACAATTACTACTTGTTGGAACAGCATACAGACAACAGGCAGAAACAAACATTTAGCAGGGAGATTTGGGTGGAAAAAAGCAATTTGCCACTCACTAATTACTAGCTGTTCTGAACTATTACTACAAGAGCTTTAAAGGACTCCATTAGATTGAATTTTTAGAGATGTTAGGCAAAACTAAGCCAAAACACTGCACTAAAAATTACAGGCCACTTACTCTGATTTGCTATTGCTTTATAACAAATTGCATTTTTTTTCCTAATAACTGCAGTTTTGCTCATGGATGTCTGTTTGAACCCATGGGAAAGGAAGATGCTCTGTATAGGTTACCATATTGTTGGGAGTAGCAATATGAGGCCAGCTCCTACCTCACCTCATCTCTGGAAAGGACAGCTATGCTGGCAACTACTCCTGCCCCACTGAGCAAGAAAAGAGATGGACTATGTAGGCAGCAGTTACCTGGAGGGGAAAGGAAGAATTGCTTAGATTAGTGCTTGTCCTCTCCCCACAGCAGCAATGGCATTCCTGTCCTGGCCTTCATCTTTAGAGCAGAGAATCATAACCTTGCTTTCACATCTGAGATGCCTTGAGATGTGGCTCACAGTAAGACAGCTCAATGGAAGCATACTGTAAGCATTCATTTTTGTATTTTATTTTAATATGTACAAGGACACAAATAGACCTACAATTTCCAGTAAAAATCATCGATGGCATCAACAAACTCGTTGTTATGCTGGGAGCAGCCATGATGAGGAATCTTTCTCTTTAATTCATAACAATCCTGAAGAACAAAGAATAACATCCAGGGAAATATCACCCCCAGTATTATTAGCAAATTAATGTATGTCTTTTGCAAGTAATTCTGTTTTCTGGGAAAATAATTCCATTCATATCATGCCAAAGACAATGGAAGGCCGCAGGTACTCCTCAAGTAGATCAGTTCTTTCCCTTCTGAAATGAGTCAATAGGAAACTAATTAGAAAGCCAAGGAGAGCTGCCCAAGTGAGGACAAGAGACTATAAGCTGTATTTGCACCATCACTTTTTTCTTCTTTAGATGCAAATTCAGTATTCCAGGTCCCAGGTTACTTGCTGCCTAAGAAAATGTTGTTAAATCCTGAGTGACCACAGGAATATTAAGAAGGGGACACAGGAATGTCAGTTGCACAACTTTTAAACAAATCCTTATCAGATTGCTCTCAGAGCACAACACTTGCTCTCTCTTGCTTTATTAGCTGGGGGTAAGGTGAATTTACAGGGAGGTAGCTATGGATAAGAGGAAAAATTCTGATAACAGAACAAAACATATAAAATGCTGAAGACCCAGCTGATAGGCATACTCAACCTACTTTTGTATTCAGCTAGCAGGAAGATTTTTCCTCTTACTCACACAAACTCCCCTCCCCAAACATGGTAGGTATCTAATTAACAGTGCTGACACTGGTGTGGAGGATGAGCCTGCCTCTGAGTTCAGCTCTGCCCCATGGCAAAGGCATGCTTTATTACTAATACAAGAGTTTGTTGCTGACCATGGAATAGAAAGAGACTTCATCTGGATATATATGTATGTCTTTGTTAGTAGAAACAAAAACATCTATCAAAATCCACTACACAAAGGTCTACACAAAGAACCTCACACCTAAATACCAAAAATGAACAGGAGAGAAATTCAGTAATACCGTGGTGCAACTAGGAAATGGTAATGATAATGTATTTATCCTCATGGAATAAAACATTAGTCTGCAAAAAGCATACACAATATTATAGCAACCACAATCAAGCAGAATCAGAACCCCAAAAATCCTACATTCTAATAGAAAATATTTACATATGCATCACTAAACCAAATATTTAACCTGCACTTGAGAGATGTAAAAGTAAGCTTTGGCTTTCTTTCATTCTGGAATTTTTACTTGCTGAGAAAAAAATGTATCCCAGGGCACAATTCCTGTTGTTTCCCTCTATTTCCATTCATGCCCACACATGTCAGTTCCTGCCTCCTTTCTAATTCCACCCATCTTGCTTGTTCCTGCTCTCTAATACCCTTGGTTCAGTCTCAGGTCTTCTTGCCCCCATCCTGCCTTCTAACTCTTCTTCTATGCACCAGTCATTGGTCCCCCTTCCTCCTGCAAAGACCCTCCCCTACTTTTTCTTCCACCTACTTTCCCTCCACTTTCAGGCTCCTACCCCTCCCTCCTTGCTCTACCCAGTTCCCCATGTGTTGGGGATTGAGTTTTTGTTTCTTTTTACTCTGTGAGTTTGGAGAATTTTTCCCATTGTGATGCGGG
>WBND01002361.1:0-12626 GCA_013398595.1 Tychaedon coryphoeus | reverse complement strand
CAAAAAAAAAAAAAAAAAAAAAAAAAAAAAAAAAAGCTGTAACTCAAGATTTCTCTCAGAGCACCCTGCATTCAAACCTTAATGCAGCAACTACTCAGAAGCAGCCAGAGCTGCTGCCATATATCAGTACACTATTGTCATGAACGCTTATTCAAGCTGGATAGCTGTTAAAATTAGGTTTCGATAGACCTGGACATTTGGAAAGATTTAAACAAGCTTTCTAGTCCCAGCTTGCTCAGTTTGTTGTTTCCCACCACATTTCCCTCCCCTTCTACTCTTTTACAATCCTCCCATAAGGTGCTACCAGATCAAATTCATTTAATTATGTGGTCTTCCCCTGAGTACCTTTAGTTTGTGCTGGCTTTGTCCAGAGAATATAGTCTTTTCCTTTGCTTTCAGGTGTCAAAGTGATTCCAGCAGAGCAGCACAGAGGTCAGGCCCAGCAGTTTTGCAGCAGAGTGACAGTCTCTCTCTTTCACTGCTTGCTGCTGGCTCAGCATCATGTGGTTGCGTGGGATCAGATACCTGAAACAGCAGTGCCAACCATCACTTACCATCCTTTCATATTAGAGAAAGCAACAACACACAGAATTCCTTTCCCACCTCCCTGCCTTCTCAAATGAAAAACAGCAGCAATAATAATATTTGCAGTAATCCATTTTCTAAACCTCAAGAGCATGAAACCATGACTCTTTATATGGTGAGGCTTGGTTTGCTGAGGAGCTGTCAAGATAAGTAGAGATAGGAGACAGTTGCCTCAGAGCAAACCTGTTGTTAGAAAGTATGGAGGGAGAAAGTCAAAGGCCAGCAGAATGGTTTGGTCTGACTATAAATGCATTCTGTCTCAGAATCCTCAATTTATGTTTTCCAGGGAAATCCAGAGAGAGGCAGTTTGTCAGGAAAGCAGCCAGAAAAAAGAGTAAGCAAGGGTCATCCAAGAGTTTTATTGCAGTAGATCAAGACTGAGATCCTAGGTAGAGGAGGGAAGAAGCTAGAGGAAGCTAAGGAACAGAGAAAGCAGTCTCATGTTGAACTTCTTCAGATCACTTCTGTTATACATTTAAAATCACTTTTGTAAGACCCTCGGTGTTAACTGCACTTGTAATCTGCCATTCAAAATGCACATAAATTCTAAAGCAAACAAAAAGATCAACCACAGCACTCTAACGTTAGAGTGGTGATGCACTTATGTTCACAGAGGTACTAGCAGTACTACCAGGCACCACGGCCAGATCTATAGGGAATTTCACCTTAATGCCTGTGTGTAGAGGAACAGACAGTATTTTGAAGCAATGTGTGGAATCACAAATTAAAACCAAAAAATATCACTGCATTTAGTAAATTACTTAATCTACCTGCAATAGTGCAGGAACCTGAAGTATTCTCATTGAGAGGGGAATCAGAGGTGAAAAACAACAAGAGGAGTAGAAGCTGCAAACAGTATATAGGTCTGTATCACAATGCATAATACACTAGAGAAAACATGAAGGAGGGAAGAATTATGCATTTAGAAGCAGGAATAAGGACTTTGGAGGCGATAAACATATTCTCAGCTTTTCTCACATTTCTAGAAATAAATCACAGGAAAAATCTCTTGTTCTGGAGATCTCAGGATGTAAACCAAACTTCATTAGGTCTGGTAGAATTTTGTCAGGACCATAAATATTCTTATCTCTGTAGCTGCTTGGATTTTTGATCTCTTGGAGAACTCCCACCCAGCTTTGCATCCACAGGCAGAGACCATACATCCCAGAGTTAGGATGAAGAACGGGAAAAAGTTTGGGCTTTACCTTAGAACTCTCTGTAACATCACATCTCCGCAATGCAAGCCAGTGAGCATTCTGAACAATGCCAAGGAGACCACACAGAGCCAGAAAATTATGAACATTGGCAGCTTTTGATCTGTAAATTATATCTTTGCAATCTTCCCTACATACTACATTACAAAATGGCTCTGCCAGAACACCACAATTTATGAGACACTCTTAGAATGTGTCCTAGTTTAGGACAAAATTGGGGAAAAACCTCCAAAGGAGCACCCCCCCCCCCGAGAATAAACCCCCACCAGGCTCGGAAAGAATTCTCCTCAGGGGTAAAGTGGAAAAAACTTATTTATTAGCAAACACAAGAAAAAAACACTCCCCAGCAAAAGTCCCAGATAACGAAAAAAAGTTTTCACCGAGAGGATGGAATGAACTCGGGCAGTCTCTGCTTGGGAGGGCGGAAAAGCTTCTCTGGCAGGCTCCGTGGGAAATTCCTGATGAGTTTCCGTCCGAAGCTGGTGCTGATATCTTCCGGAGGGAAAAGGGAAAAAGGAAGGAAAAAAAAAAACAAAAAAAGAAAGCGAGAAAGCAGCCCTAAGCTAAGAAACAAGCTTAAGCCAGCAAAGCAGCGTGCGAAAAGCAAAAAAAGCCAGCCAAAAACTAAACTCAAAAGCCGAGCCACCCCCCCCCCCCCCCCGCAGCGGGGGAGAAACGGCAGCCGCGCAGACAGCGAGGGGGAGGGGGGAAGGGAGCAGGGAGCGAAGATAGACATACCAACAACAACAACAACCCAGGACAGAATGGTATTTCATTTAGTCAGCACTCCATGATATTTTTTTCAAGTTGTCTAGAGCTATACATGTAATACTACATTTCAACAGAATACGAACAAAATTTTCCTTTAAATAAGCTATTAAAAAAGTGGTCTTAAATATTATTCAAATTTGTTAATTTAAATTGACTTAGCATGAATTGGACCTGTAACTTCCAATACAGTGTTTTGGTTTTTACCTCTGACACAGAATTTGAAGCAACAAAAGGTCTTTTCTGAAAGAAAAGTTATCAGTCACTTCTGTTGCTTTAGGTATAAGGAATTATTAGTGTTCTGCACATTAAGAGGCTGAACGGTTGAAGAGCTTCACAAGCCTTTGGAAGAAGTCAGATTCTTGCATGAAAGGTGTGTTTTAACTGGGAGAGGGACAAAAGAGAAAAGCAGGACATCCCCTTTCCTTTGTGAAATTTGCAAGGAGTGAAGTATAACTTTTTTTCATGACATGGAATTTCAAAAACACCTCCAGAGGCATCAAATTATCCTGTCTTTAATAAATTTCAGTTTACAGGGAAACAGTAATCATTAGTCTTTGCAACCATTTGCAAATCTGGAATCTTCTGAATAACTAAATCCAAGTCTATTTTTTATTGTGTAAAAAGATAAGATTTAAAATAGGCTCAAGAAAAAAGAGGGTAGCATTTCGACAAGTCCTTCCAGGCACCTGTCTAAATAAGTATAACTCTGTGAATTATTAATCAGTATTTTCATCAATAATAATGTACACAGCTTTGTTTGTACTTGGCTGAGCTATACTGCAGAAAACTCCTTTAGCATCACAGAACTACTTTGACTGAGATCCTATTTTGCTCAGGGCTGCAGAATTCTTTGCAATTCCCATCTCGTTTACCTGTGGAACAGTAGCTAATGATTAGCAGAGACAACAGCATTTACATTTTTGTTGACAGAGCTGTTCCAGGTTTCAGAGTTAATCCATCTTAGAGATGCATTAACAGAAGCATATATCGATATTTGCATGCAGTCACATTTCAAAACAATCTTCAGATGAAGCTACTACCTAATACACAAATTTAATGTGCATGCTGGTGTTCTGGCTTCTCTTGCACTAAAACAGTATTCTTGGTTTCATCCATGAAGCTCTGCATTACCCAAGAGTCAGCCAAGGTTGCCAGTCAAGCCAGGCTCACTCAAGTAGTCCAGTGCAACAAGTAGTCATTGTGTCACTCAGATGATCCAACTGTTGGCAAAGGTACAAAGGTACTCTCTCTGGCAGGCAGCTCTCCAGCCACCGTGCTGCACTGTGCCTAGGCTGAGAAGGGGCTCAGCACAAACCTGAGATAAACCCCTACTGCACAAGGCAGTGAAGGTAAAGAGGAGAAAGCAGAAACCTCATCACTTGAGCAAGAAAGCATGCCATCTTAATCAAATGAAGCAGGTAACATAGTTAAGTAACATGCTACAGTAATACAGACTATAGATTCCTGAGAAATACATCAGTGAGATTGCAGTTGACAACTGGGATCCATTTAGAGACATACTTAGAGGGCTCTCATTGTTTCCCCCGATGGACTATTTGAAAATGCTTGTTGCTTGGCAAAACTCCAAAGATCAAAAATGCGCCTCACCACTAGTATATTTGTAAGTCCCAGAGAGAGTTATCTATGATAGCATTAATCCAGCACTGTTCAAAATAAAAACACTTCCAAATTTACCTTTTATTTTCCAACAGGATTCAGACTTCCAGAAGCTCTCATTACCTCTAGCCCATTTCCTACATATGTGAAACCACCTCACAGGTTTGTTAGCTTTGCATACTGGTTGCCAAATGTCAAAACAAGCACACACATACACAAAATTGAGAGTCGAGGGCAGAAAATTCCTAGTTAAACAAGTACCCAACTGTAATATATGAAATCTCCCACTTAAACATTGAATCTACATCCATGCTAAATACCTGGACATCCTTTCTGCTTGCCTTACCCAGAATGGTGTGCTGATTCTGCTGGTAAGTGCATCCAGGATATGAACATTTTCTTGTCGGTGCAGCAAAATAAAGTGGAGGAAAATCTTGAGGAGGGCTGGCTCCAAAATACTGCACAAGAAGAGATCCAGGTGTGCAGTTGTAGTCATCACTTCCTCCACATTCACCTGTAAACAAAAGTAATGTAAATACTGCAAACACAAACATAGTGCACACACAAAATATCCACCCATCCATCCTCTGCAACGGTATCTTTATCTATCTATCTATCTATCTATCTGTCTATCTATCTATCTATGCTCACTATCCAGAACGCTGCCACAAAAACATGGAGTCTTCATTTTTAAATTTGCCTCACAAGCATTTTGAACACATTTCCTACCTGTCTTGCATCCACAGGAAAAAACATCCTCCCCCAAAGTGACACTCCAGATCTCACACATAATGAAAATCAAAGGACCAAATTATGCTAGAAAATCCCCAACACCTTTCTGCCTGTGTCATCTTCTTTGCATCACAATTCTGTTGTCCCTCAGAAGCATTTTCAGATGTTGTGAATGCCTGCGTCTACCACTTAGTTGAAAACGAATGTCAGTGCAGAATATCAAGAGCACAGTACAAGGTTATGGTCACAAAGCTTTAAAGAGAAAACTCCCATAGATGTCCGGAATTTTGTCACAATTTTCCTTTTTTTTTATTTTGTCACAGCACATTTTCTCATTTTTGTCAATTTTTAAATGGAGTATATATACAAATATATTTTACACATAAAGCCCAACCCCAAATCTGACTATTAGCTGATCAAAATAGAATTCATTATCCATGTGACATTTGCATACCATAACTCACACTGCCCTGCTTATTGCAATCCGTTGGAGATCATCTATTTACAGAACACACTGGCAAAGCACAGAAAATTCCAAAGCCCACCTCTGCACCATGTACTGCTCTCGCAAAGTCAGCATTTTTAAAATAGTTACCCAGGAATCTAATAAGATTAGGTGCACAAAGATAAGCCCTTAAATATAAGAATCTGTCTATATGAAAGGAAGCATTAAACATCTTTTGTTTACCAAACTTAGCTGGATAAATGAAAAGATTGATTTTATTTAAGAAAAATAAAAAGTCAAAGCTGTCACTTAAGACCTAGGAGGATTTAGAAAATACTTAGAAGGGCAACATTTACGTAACATGCTGTAAATATTAAAATCCCTGTTCCATTATGCTGCATGTTAGTCATATACACAGTAACGTAATGATGCAAACATTCTCTTTAAAGCATTTCAGATCACAAGTTGCTTCTGGGTGGCTACACAGAACATAGGAATGGGTTACACAGCTTGCAGGCCTTATGGAGAGAAAAGCTCTAAAGCCGAGGTCATTGAATCAACTCTCAGTCTGAGGCTTTATTCTAATACTCTGCTACACCATCATTAATACAGTGGGATACTAGCTCATTTTGGCATTTGAAACAAAGCACTGGTGAAGTAGCAACAATCAAATTTTTCATCAGGAAATAGAAGCAGCCCAGCTCCAATCAGAAAACTTTTTTTCTTGGAATAGGTTTGGGGACTTGTACTGTAAAAAGGAATAGCTTTCTAGTGAAAGTTAGTGTCTGTTATCCTAAGAGCTGTCTTTTCACGCCTTCTTTTGCTGCCCTTTTTAAAAATTTATTTATTTATTTATTTTTATTATAGCAGTGAGTGGTAACATGCAAAAAGCCCAAGAAATCCATCATGTGACATCATTATGACACCATACAGTTCATGGACAAGATTAAACTCTCTACCAAGGAAAGGCCAGACAGTAGTAATATATCATTACATCTCCATATCACCTCTTCATCCTTTATGGGGAATAGGAAACATGTTCTTGGCTGCCAGTTTCACCAATGCTTGCTGATAGAATGTACATGTATCAAATACAGCAGCTGCACATGGAAGCCAGAATATGCACAAGGGCAGTGACCTTTTTCTAAAACCCACACTCTTTGGACAACTCATCCTACAATTTCTATCAGTGAGAGAAACCCATGTGCTTTTCAAAGTGAGTGTCATGAATGAAACAAAGAGCAGCAGCAGAAGAAAGCCAGCTGGAGAGCAGCTTAGAAAAGAAATGTTACATTCTGAGAGCATGCTCAATGCCCTTAACAGCTTGGGTATTACGAAAAAACCAAAATCATGTCTAATAGCCAACATTTTACTGCTACCACTAAGCAGAGCTAGAAGAACCATCCAATCATTAATGAAGCCATTATAGTTCACAAAGGAGTTACTTGTAATCTTGTTGAATCCTACTTTTTTGAAATGAGGGGGTTTTGTGAAGGGTACTGCATTACACTTAATCTTTATTTCTTCTTGGGAAAAAATTGGTAAATCTGATTAACCATTTTCCAAGAATGAGACAAGATTACTAGTTTTGTCAAGATTTAAATGGATTTATCAGAATTGTTTTCAATTTTCAGTGAAAACATACTGCCTTATCCACAATACTCTTTCAAATTTTCTCAATAAGTGAACCTAGGGTCTGTTTTGCAGGGTCACTGTGCAAAATTCAAAGCAGGCATGTTAAAGTTGCACAAGCAATTTTTATGCTATCTTGTTCTAGAAGGTCTAGTGTTCTCTCAGTGTGCCTTTGTGTGCAACTTGTCCTTACAAACCAGTAAGGAGACTGACCTTCTTCTTCCTTGCCAGGACAAATCAAACAAAAATATTGCTGTTGGGCACTTAAATACAAGCCAGGTATGCTGCTTAGGAAAAAGATCAACTAACCTAGCAAGCAGATGTCTGTGCTTTTACAATTACTGTATCTTATTTTGCCACCTTGCATTCTATGTTTGCTTCTCTCTTTTAGCATATCTGATGGTGAGTGTAACTTTTGAAGATTCAAGGCACCTAGAGAAGTATTCAAGAAAGCCAATTTTAACTCCATGAGACTAATTTTCCTTTTACTCCATGGAATAAGTTAGTCTGCTCTAATTGAGCCTCTGGAGAACGGACCCTTTTTTGCAATTAACTAGAGAAGGATGCTGGAGAAATCAGACAAGGCTAGACCAAGCCGTGGCAAAAATCCTTTTAACTCTGCACACCTTCTCTTCAGGCTGCATCATACATACAACATGGAGTGTTAAAAGTGAGACTGGTTCAATTTGTGTGGTTATTATTGAAAATCTCTCCTTTCTATGATACCAAAGCTATGCTATTAAACTTCATTCAGACTACCTGCTGGCTGTCTCTTCTTAAATAAAATGTCTTATGAGACAGATTTGGGGGAAGAAGGAAATAATTTCTAATAAATTCAAATCACTACTCAAATATAGAGAACTAAACAGGTGCTACCCATGTCAAGTATGTCCACTACAGTCAAATACTAAGGCAGTACTACAATAACCATTATTGTAAATGGTTTGATTACAGTAACATTTCTCCAAGCAAGCTTTTAGCTAGTAGCCCTCAGAATTTGATATCTTTGAAAACATAATAAATAATAAGCCAAAACTTACAAAAATCTGATATTTAATTTGAAAATTCTTCACCTTCAATAATTCAAATGTCAAGAAAAATACCATAACAAAGGGCGACTAATAAAATCAAGACATGGTAATTTTCAAGAAAAACCCTTTGTTAAGTAATTAAATTTCAAGTTTGTTTTTGATAAAATTTTTGATTAAATTTTGATTAAATTTCAAGCTATTTTCTGATAATATCTTTTTGATAAAAGTATTTCAGCAATGGTGGACTAAAATCCAACACTTTCTCAATAGCAAAAATAGAAACCCACTGTTAGTGGCAGAGACTGGGAATATCTCTGCTCTTAAAATAAAACAATAGGATTAAAAATAAAACAGCAACAACAAAAAAATTCATGTCCGTTGCATTAATCAGACAACTACTCAACCATTTTTATTTTGATTAGCTACAAGCATAACAATAAAAGTTGCTGGGGTTTTTTTCAATATATATATATATGTAAAGTGTCTATCTAAGAATACCATTTAAAAAGCCTCATCCACATGTTTTTCAACACAAACTCAGCTGTTACAGGTATTTTTGTGAGATGTATATTGCAACAAAAAGGACTAGCTGAGAGTCTTCATGGCCAGACAGACACTTTACTGGAGATTACTGAAAAGAGAAGGCCACTTTTAGCCATGTAATACCCTTCTATAATTATGTAATTATTTTCAGCAAGTCTTTTCTCGCTTCCTCTGATGACTGATTAGATGGTGAGGCTGAACACTGTAAAGAGATCCAGCTTTTACCAGCTGCCCTGCCAAGTAAGAGCAAAGAGCTAGAAATTACTGTCATTGCAAGTTTAGTTTAATATATTACACTCACCGTGTTAAACCAATCACATGGATTCTTTACGACTGCCCGTTTTCCCTTGAGAATCACACAATATATTTTCTAATTTACAGCTTCATGCCCACTTACAGAAATATGCCTACACAATTACCCCTTTCCATCACATATCCTTTCTTACGAGGACTTCATATTGCCCATGAAAAGACCACAAATGTTCTTATTTGAATTTATCCTCTAGACCCACCCACAAGCAGTTTTAACCTAAGTTCACCTCACTGATTAGAAAAACCTAACCATTTCCAGTCTTTTCTATTGATTTTCAACATCTTGTCCCCTGCTTATACAGACAAAAGGTTTCATGCTACACAATGAATTGGATCAGGACATTGATTCAGAATAAAGCTATCCAGAAGTTAAGGTGAGTTTTAACCTCAATCAGTTTTAAGTATGAAGAGTTGTCCTGGCAAAAGAGAGGGACAAGCAGGATCAGGGACAGAGGTTCCCCACAGGAGGAACCAGAAAACCCAAACTGTTTCAGCTTCCTTCAGCTTACGTTTATGAACTGCTTAAATTTACAGCAGGTTAAAATTCAATTGAACTGCATGGCTGAAGCAAGAAATGAGAGGCATCTTGACATATATCTTTCATAGTTATTAATGGGCTTCTGCAAAGCACAAGGCTATTCAAAGTTTTTCAGTGACATTTGGTTTATGCTTTTATAGCAGCTGTGCAAAAGTTTTTCAGTAAGGTGAAACATGGTATTATTCCTGAATGGGAACTGATAGTCTTGTAGGATATTTATAAAGATTCTCCTTCTAATCTGTGGTGTATAATTTGCAGGTGAGCTCTATAATTATCAAGCAAGTATTATTGAATTATCACAGTAGCACACCACGTTAGAGGCTTTTGGTTAGTGTGCAGTAGTCTTGAGGTCCATTTGCCAGGTGTCAGCACCTCTGCAGAGGAATTCTGTTCACTTGGCCAGCAGCAATGTTTTGTACTAAAAAAGCTGGTACAGTTTTCCATTATTCAGAATAAACCAAACCTATTCAGATTAAAACAAACCTTCCAAGTACAAAAATAATTAGATCATAGCTAGTAATTAAATGCTAAGTAGTAGAGAAATAAATACTGACATTAAAAATTTCCTTTTATCATATAATTTTTCAGATTTTAGTGCTTTCTTCAATAAATTGAAGTACTACAAATTACATAAACATTCAAGATGTTTTGAATAGCTGCCTTTGTCAATCAAATTCTCTGAATGCCAAACTAAAATGAAATCACATGCATTTACAGTGAAAGGATGTATATAACAAATCTGAATTTTATCAAAGGAAACAAAATATTTATAAATACCAAAGTGTATTATCCTAATTATCTAGCACATGGTTTTGACTGCAAAATATTTACATATGCAAGACTTTCTGAAAAGGATTTTACGTATATTTCTACAGACGTACTGTAACTACCTAAAAGAATAAGGTAAATAAACACAGTCTACTAACATATATAGACCAAAATAAGGTGATGCAGCCTCTAACAGAAACAGTAAAAAATACTTCAATAGGATTATTCTGGATTCACTCTGGGATTTCAATGAGATTTCAACTGAGGAGAAAATTAGTTGTGTTCAATAACTTAGACTCTTTTATAACCTGGCCTCAGGAGACCTTGTGCTTTATTGATAGAGCTCGATGTTAGTTTTGAAAATGCAGCAGGAAATAGCCAGTGAAATATGTCACAGAATCCAATAGTATAGTTTTGTACTATTCTCCAAAGAGAACCATACCTTGTCATGAGTATTTTTTTTCCTACCTATCAAAGTATAGCAAAGAACATAGAGAGCTGCATAATTTCAAGTAGTAACCGACGTGCCATCAAAAGTTACCAGTCTTAATTTAAGAACAGTTTCTGTCAGGTAGCCTAAGTTCTTCTAAATCCCAGACACTATACCAGAAAGATTAAAAGATGGTTTGGGTAAAAATTTAAATAATGGAAAAAAACTACCAAATTAACATTTTCTTTAGCTCCGTATCTTTACAGACAAACTATTTCATTCCTCTGTTTTAAACTGAATTTTGTGAACTTGCATGAAGACATTCCTTCCCCCCTGTTCCGCAAACAATTTCATTGAATCACTTTTTTTGATGTCTCAAGCAACTCCTGTGTCCGAAGTAAGGGAGGTAACTCTTCTGTAAAAAGTACAATAACATCCAGATAACCAAAGGACAAGGCAGGGCTCTCTAGCAGAGCCACTTAATGCACATCTCCAGCTACATAATACAAATCTGGACTCCTGACGACCCATTCAGCAGTGTGCAGCTTTGGAGATAGGAACATACTTGTCAATCACTCATTACACATGTAGGTGGGATAACCCACGCAAAGTGACAAGACTAGGACAGTGTCCTGGTTTGAGGGACACGTGTCTACCAATAAAGACAGAGCTCCTTTTTGAAATAGAGAATTCAATTTCACTCCCTCCAAGTATTATAATTGTTTGAAATCAAGGACTCTAAGACAGAGATAAGGGGTGGAAGTAACAGCTCTTTACTAATATATCTAACCGCACAAGCAGAAAACAACAGCAGTTATAAAAATTACCAACAAAAACAGAAGAAATAACCCAGTTCCTGTCCTTTCTTTAGCCGCGGACACACTCGGTCTGTGTCTGCTCCTGGTGATGTAACATGTGGCAGGGCCAACACAGCTGCGAGAGCAGGTGGGAGCAGAGGCAGGGGGTGGGGGGAACAGCAGCGCTGTGCTGTGTCTCAGGTGGGAGCAGGCTGGAGAGGGGCAGCTCCTCGGTCACCGTTGCATCCAGGTGACCAGCTGTATCCTCAGAGGTGGGAGGCTAAGCAGGACAGGTGCAGGGATGTTGACCACAGGCGTCTGGCTTTCCGGCATTCCCACCACATGCGCTGAAGATGGGGGATCCTCCTGCACCGAAACCCACTGGAAACAAGAGTAGCCCCGCCCAGAAGACCGCTCCCACCTCCCCTTTTGTCCTAGGGTCCTCAGAAGATCCTGGGCGTAGCTGGCAGTCTTTGTTAGCATCATAATGGGAAAAATCGACTAAACTCACACACGAAAGGAACAAAAACTCAACCCCCAACATTATCCACCCCGAATTTTTTCCATGCCAACATGCTGCAGCAAATTAAAACCTTTAAATCGTATATATACATGCAGGTACAGGCACAGTATCATAGATAGTTCACCCTAGAACAAGGTCTCCTTGCGGTATGCATCGAGTCTCTCCATCCCTTTGCATCACCCACCAAGTGCAACCTGGTCCTTCAGCGAAAACCACCCCACGAACAGGATTGTCTTTGCTGGAGGCAGAGTTCGCCCAAACAGTTTTCCCTAACATGCCTCTCAGGTGTACCACTGGGACCTTATCTCCATCTGGTGTTCCCATGGGCCCAGACTGGGCAGGGCCTGCTCGGTTAGTGGAACCTCGGGTATTCACTAACCACGTGGCCTTTGGTAGATTAATCTCCCAGTTCTTAAAAGTCCCCCCACCAAGTGCCTTTTAAGGTGGTTTTAAGCAGGCCATTGCACCATTCCACTTTCCCGGCCGCTGGTGCATGGTAGGGAATATGGTACACCCACTCAATGCTGAGTTCTCTAGCCCAGGTGCTAACAAGGCTATTTTTGAAATGAGTCCCATTGTCTGACTCAATTCTCTCAGGGGTGCCATGTCTTTAAAGGACTTGTCTTTCCATGCCCAGGATGGTGTTCCGAGCAGTGGCGTGGGACACAGGGTAGGTCTTCAGCCACCC
>WBND01002351.1:0-15934 GCA_013398595.1 Tychaedon coryphoeus | reverse complement strand
TTGGTAATTTTAATAACTGCTGTTGTTTTCTGCTTGTACGGTTAGATATATTAGTAAAAGAGCTGTTACTCCTACCCCCTTATCTCTGTCTTAGAGTCCTTGTTTCAATCATAATACTTGGAGGGAGTGGAATTAAATTCTCTATTTCAAAGAGAAGCTTCTGCCTTTAGTGGCAGACACCTGTCCTTCAAACCAGGACAGGTTTGTAAAAACACAATGTGTTTTGTTAGTACAATGACGTTTTCATGACTAAGTTAATAATAATAATGTTTACTGGAAAATCACAGCAGGGCTTAAAGGAGACCAAAAACAGCGCAGAAGGCCAGGATTCACCTCTCAGTATATACAAAAGACCTTAGTAAAGATGAAATAAAGAGGGAAATGACAGAGGTGCACTATAATTTCTGTATTACACTTCTCACCCTTCTTTGTGCTATATATAGAAGGGCAGTAAAAAACTCAATTGGAAGAGTCGATGCTCTAAACTGAGACATGGAAACACTTTTTCGAATGTAATTATTTTAAGGCACTCTGTGAGGTTGTAAAGATGTAAGAAATAGGAAATAGAAATTTAATATGTAGAGGGAGCCAGAAAAAACACAGTTACAAAAAGGAAAAAAAAAACCATACCCAAACATAAAAGACATACCTGTGTTCCTGTTTTTAATTTTATCTCTAGAGACCAGCCAGGAGCCTGCAGCTCCTGCCACAAGGTCTGGCAGGACCTGGGCAGGGCCAGGAGCAATGGTGGCCAAGCCCCCCTAGCATGTATAAATGGAGCCCACAGGGAACAGCAGAGGCCAGGGCAGGCCAACAGGGTGTGGGGCTGCCCTTCCTATGTATGGGTGTTCAGCGAGGGTGCTGAACCTCTGCCAGGTTGACCAGGGAGCAATGGGATCCACCCAGCAGAAAGGCTCAGCCTCCCTATGCTCTGCAGCGGCTACAACTGATGCAGCTGCGCACACAGAGTTCTAGTGGACCTAGGTGCAATCTGCAGGGTGCGTCCTGCTTGGATAGTGGCAGTGAGCATTTCTGTTCGAGCTGAGCCAGGTACAGAACATCTCTGCTTAGTGACAGAGCTGTGGGAGCAGGTGAGTAGGCTGAGGAGTATCAGGGATTGCAAAGACATTTGAACTAGATTTGAAATGGGAAAGAGATAAAACCAGGTTTGCTAGAGATAAGACTGGGGGCAGGACATCAATGCTTGAGGAATGGTGTGCTAACAAGGTCCTTTGGTCTGCCCTCTCAGTGGAGGGTATGGAGCTCTACACGACAGCAAAAATACAAGGGCTATTGATGCGTTGGAAACCATAGAAGTGCTTGAGAATAGTCACACAAGACTTCTTCCCCTCATAGAACAGGTGGCAGGATCAACAGCCCAACTGAAGCACATCTACACAGATGCACACAGCAGAGGCAGCTGGAACAGGAGAAGCTGGAAGCCATTCTGCAGCAGAAAACTGTGATACAGTTTGAAAGATGGCAGGATGACTTGCACAGCTAGAGTGTTGTAAAGGATGACTGTAAATGCCTCAGAAGAGATAGGAAAGGAAGGAGAGGTGGCAGAGTAACCCTGTATGTCAGGATGTGTTTCTTTCATCTGGAGCTCAGTGGCAGTGACAACAGAGTTGAGTGTTCATGGGTAAGAAGACCAGCAAGGCAGATGTCATGTTACAGACCACTCAACCAGGATGAAGCAGCAGATGAAATACTCTACAAGCAGCTGGGAGAATCACTTGCTCTTGCTCTCATGGAGGACTTCAACTTACCAGTTGTCTGCTGGAAATATAACAGCAGAGAGGAAACAGTCTAGGAGGTGACTGCAATGTGTGGAAGATAACTTCCTTGCACAGCTGGTGAGGGAGCCAGCTAGGGAAGGTATCCCTCTGGACATGTTTTTCATGAACAGTGACAAGCTCTTTGGTGATGTGATAGTTGGAGGCCATCTTGGGCACAGTAATCACAAAATGACAGAGTTTTAAATCACCAAAGAAGTAAGGACAGGGATGTCAGCAGAACATCTTTGACTTCTGGAGGGCAGATTTTGGCCTATTCAGGATGAGAAACAGGCCGAAGTACTTAATGTCTTCTTTGCCTCAGTCTTTAATGGTAAGACCAGTTGTTCTCTGGGTACCAAACACCCTGAGCTGGAAGACAAAGACAGGAAGTGGAATGAAGCCCCCATAATCCAAGGGGAAATTGTTAGTGACTTGGTCATATTCGTGCATGACACACAGAAGTCCATGGGGCTGGATGGGATCCACCCAAGAGTATTGAGGGAGTGCACAGAATTGCTCACCAAGACACTTTCCATCACTTCCCAGCAGTCCTGGCTTGCTCAGGTCACAGCTGACCAAAAGTTAGCAAATGAGATGCTCATCTGCAAGAAGAGCAAGGAGGAAGACACAGGGCTTTCAGCCTGATGTCAGTGCCATGAAAGGGTCACAGAGCAGATCACTCCTTGAGCGGCATTATGCAGTATGTGCAGAATTTGGCCTAGCTCACAGGGGTTTATGAAAGGCAGATCCTGCTTGGCCAACCCAATCCCCTATGACAAGGTGACCCGCTCAGTAGATGAGGGAAAGGATGTTGATGCATTCCTGGGTTTTAGTGAAGTCATTATCCACAGCATTATCCTGAAGGAACTGTCTGCCTGTAGTTTGTATGATACACTGTTCACTGGGTTAAACACTGTCTGAAAAGCCAAAGAGTGGTGGTGAATGGAGTTAAATCCAGCTAGTGCCCAGTCATGAGTGGTGTTCTCGAGGGCTCAGTACTGGGGCTAGTCCTGCTTAGTATCTTTATCCATGAACTGGATGAGGGGATCAAGTCCACCCTCTGCAAATGACACCAAGTTGGGCAGCAGTGTTGGTGATCTGCTGGAGGGTACAATTGCTCTACAGAGGAATCCAGACAGGCTGGATCAATGGCCTGAGGCTAATGGTATGAGGTCAACAAGGGCAAGAGCTGGGTCCTGCTCTTGGGTAACTACAACCATAGGGAGCACTTCAGGCTGGGGAAGAATGGCTGGAAAGCTGCCTAGCAGAAAAAGACCAGAGGCTGCTGGTTGTCAGCCAGCTGAACATGAGCCAGGAGTGTGCCCAAGTGGCCAAGAAGTCCAATGGCACCCTAGCTTGTATCAGCAAATGTGACCTGGGCAGTGATCCTCCTCCTTGTACCCAGCCCTGATGAGGCTGCATTTAAAGAAGTGTTCAGTTCCGGGTCCCTCACTACAAGAAAGACATTAAGGTGCTGGAGCATGTTCAGAAAAGGGCAGTGGAGCTGTGAAGGGTCTGGAGCACAAGGCTGGTAAGGTGTGGCTGAGGGAGCTGGGTGTGTTTAGCCTGGAGAAAAAGAGACTCAGGGGAGACCTCATTGCTCTCTACAACTTCCTGAAATGAGGTTGTAGCCAGGTGGGTGCCAGTCTCTTCTCTCAATGAACAAATGATGAGACAAGCCAAAATGGCCGGTAGTTGTGCCAGGGGAGGTTTAGATTAAATATCTGGAAAAATTTCTTCAAGCATTGTAATGGGATCAGCTGGGTGGTTGAGTCACGATCCCAGGAGACATGTAAAAGACCGGAAGATGTGGTGCTTAGGGACATGGTTTAGTGGTGGCCCTTGTTGCTGTTAATTTAGATTCAATGATTCTAAAGTAATTTGCAACAACAATAATTTAATGATTCTAATTGTCAGATTTATATGGAGTTTTCACACTTTTCTCTTAACCAGGGTCTGAAACAGGATATTAAACTGGATGTTATCTCTGCCCCCTATGAAAGTATCTATTTTACACATCAGAAAGGCAAAGTAGAATGAGGTTCCTTAATTACGAATAACTACATCTAAATACTCTCCCTTTTCCAGACATGTATTTTAGAATAAAAGAATAATGAAATATTAAAAAAGGATTTTCAGCTAAAACTGGGTATTGCTGCTTCTTACACATCTTAATTTCTGTTTATGAACACAGAAGGATCTTCATATACCACGAACAGGGATGACATGCATTTCAGGAGCCCTATAATGATCTTCCATCAAGATTGCAAATTCTGTCATGCATATACTTGGCTAGTTAGTTGCTTTTCAGTATACATGCCTGCAGAAAAAGTAATCATGAAGCAGTCTGAGGAACAGATTGCCCTTTGGAACAGATGGGGAGGAGGTCCCTAATCTGATAGAGCAAACTTTTCTTTCATGATGGAATATTCCCTGGAAAAATTTGTGAGGACATGCCCTTGTACCAGATTGCTGTCCCAAGATGTAATGTTTTCCACCTTCCATCTGCAATGATTTCCTGAAGAGGGATGATTCAGATCTTTCTGATATCTATCCAATATAAAAAAAACCCAAAAAAACCGACTGTGTCTGTTTTAAAGGGAGTTTGGAAGCCAGGCCAGATAATCAGATGCAACAGTTTGACAGCTAAGTACTCTTCAACTTTTTAACCTCCATCCAAAGATCTGAGTATAGCTTATTGCTAAAGAAAATTTGCGAAAGATGGAAATTCACTTCATCGGAAATACATGCAACCTGAAATCATGGCACTGAACTCCATTCTTCCTCCCCACCTCCAATGTAAAAATAACTTAATTTCAACTAGAAGTCTTTGTGCAGGTCTTTTTCTTCTTCCTTCTGCAGCTATCAATCAAAAGTAATATTGTTAGGTGAGTGCATAAACTGATGACTGCATTCAAATACAGTGTGTCAGTGTGGGACTGACTGAAAGTGTACAAAACAGAAGAATTATGGAAAAGAAGGGAATGTCTGTGTGAAAGAAAACATAATTAGGGAAGATGTTAATTGCTACGTGGTTGTAAAGGAAACGGCATTTTGAACACATATCCAATGAGAAGTGGTGCAGTGCACAGCAATGATTAAGAAAGGGAAGTTTACAGTTCTGGGTCCATTATGGAGGTCATTTATTCTGCTCTGCTTAGTCCTGATGAGACCAGAACACTGATGTTGCTCCTAGTTTTAGATTCCTTTCTTCAGGGAACAGATAAGCAGGTAGGATATAGTCCAGAGAACAGCAAGGACAGTGTGATATTTTAGAAACAGGACCTATGAAGAAACTGATCATGTTTAGTCTACAACATCAAGACTGAGGTATGATGACAAGATGGTCAGTACATCAAAAGTTAAAAACGAATACCAACTTCTCTCCATGTCACTTGAAGCAAGGAGGGCTTACTTAGGAGATACTCCGAAAATGTGTCTTCTTAAAGCTCAGCTTTTACAAGAACTAGTAAGACAATCAGGGACAACCCATGTAAAACTTTTCTCCTCCAGGATGGAGGAACAAGTTATATGGCAACCTTCCCAGCCTTTCATGCAAGTGATTGGAGAATACTGATGGCTGCTGGTCTTTTTTTTTGTAACAGACTAGCTCAATCAGTAAGTCCTGATATTACAAGACCTGGATTCTTGACAGTGCTACCTTCCTAGCACTTTTGGAGATTACTTCCTGAGACCTCCCAAATGCAATAGTGGCACTCTGAGGAGTCTCAGCAGAGGGCTCCATCTTAATTTCACATGGGAATTTGAGAGATGGTGCCATCTCCTGCACACTGATGACCTTCAGCTCTGTTTGACTGCACAATGAACTCTAATTACACCATCACACTGTTTTTAGTGCCTGAATGAATTAAAGACAAATACTGTCTAAAATGAGGACTGGTGAGATAGGAGTCAAATGAACCATGTTCAACTTTCACAAGGCATAATTAAATGTTGAACTATCTGTTAAACTTGCTCTTCACAGAACTGTTTTTCTTTGGTCCTCTATTGAGTTCTTGTGCTTTTTGTTATTACAACAACTTTTCTACCTTGGGGGATGGGGAGTGGCTTTCAGCAGTCACCACATGCCTACCGCTTGTAGGAATCCTCTGTAAGCAATAACCATGATGCAGCACAAGAAACTTGTATGTCCTGAAAAATCAGCTGGGCTGAAAGTACATAAATAATTAGCAGATGAAAATTCAATTCAAAACCTTTATCTTCAAGTTATTGGGCACACATCAGTGTGTTTGATACAGAACTATTTCACAGGTTATCTGTTAATGCATCACCGAAACAGTTACTGAAGACACTGCAATCAGCTAAAGGAAGCATGGTTAAGCATACATTTCTATATTTAAGAATGTCTACAGCTATTTAAATTGTATTAAACCCCTGACACATTTATTTTTCATTCAAGTTCTAAGAAGCAAGTAGCAGAGGGCAAGACGTGTCAATAATATTGGTATAAATATACTACACTGGCAGAGCTGAAAGTTTTCCATTACTCATGAAAAGGTCACTAGACCTATTGAACTACTGAATTATTTAGACTACTCATGCTGCTTAAAACATGACAAAAACAGCTTTACCATTTAGCATCTGACACAAATACAAATTGAAGTCTTTAGCAAAGGGTATGCTTACCTAATTTTGGGGTGTTTTCCTGACATGAGGCCCAGGTATCCTACATACACTCACAGGGAGCCATCGTTTTCTTTGAGCTTTGCCTAATCATATGAATTTAGAACTTTTTAGCATGCTGAAAGTCTTTTCCTTTACCATTCATATAATCATAACAGAAATGAATGTAACTCTTGTTTTAAAAAGAGAAAATTACTTTATAATTATTTAAAATTACACAGTCTCGTATTTGCATATTACAGGGTTTTTTAGCTGTTCTAACTGCAATATTTTATATACTTAATGTGCAAAATTTTCAAAACTGACCAGTGATTTTTAACAGCCTCCTATTTTGGGCATTCAACATAAAGGTACTTAAAAAAGAACAAATTTTCAGAGGGACAGCATTCAGTATTTTCTAGAATTCAGTGTGTCAGAATAATAATTTCAAAATTGAGGTGCCTAATTTTACTAGACACTTTTTTTTTGTAATCAAAGACTGCATAAGAAACTCCTGAATTCTCACCCCAGAGAAGCATATGAGCAGAAATCACTTTCTGCCCATCAGATTTTCTCTCTTATGTTTCCAATTGTCAAGAGACAATTGTTCTTTCCACATCATAAGAGCAGATCCTCATGTAACTGCTGCTGTTTGCAATTTCCATCCATCAGCTACGTAATTAGAGAAAAATATGGCTCTATAACCCCTTATCCAAAATTATACATTAACCTGACCCAAAGTCTTGTAAAATCAGCCAGAAAAATTTCACTGATTTTACAGATGCTACATCAGGTGCTCCTGAAAAAAGTTTAAAACCTAACATAACTATCAACTTATCTCAAATGGGCAACTTAAGGAGATGTTGAAAGGCAAATGTAACATTTTGTACAATCTAAACTACACAAATATATATTTCCACACGTTTTAGCCAAGTTTTGCATATTCTATGCTTTTTGATATTTCTTCTTCTTCTCCCTTACGGTGTTCTGGGCATTGTTTTTGTCATAAAACTCTCCTTTGAGAAGGTTTTTTTATGTAGTCTCCTGCTACAGCTAACTGGACAAAAATCCTACAAGTCTGAGAATATGAAAACTCAGAAAATTAATTTGCTTATGAGAAATCTTCGGAGCATTTTCATTTATCCATTCGTTTTCTGGTCTGCTGTATTGCTTGCAGTACTTGATCTCCCACATTCTCTGAGTTGCATTAACCATGTAATTGGACTCATCCAGGGAATAGGAAAGTGGTTTCTGAGGGAAGGAGGTGCTACTGAAGCAACCAGGGCTAGAGAGGATGCACCAACCAAGCCTCATGTTGTTACTGCCTGCCCCAGTGCTCTGACCTGCAGGTGTATCTCAAGGGCATTGTACCTGGAGGCTGCTATGATCGGGTCTCACAAAATTTAAGTTCTACATGTGCTACTTCAGTACTAACAGTTTGGTCTAGTGATTTCAGCTGACTTCATTCCTTCATTCATGCCTGTTCATACACTGTACTAAGATCCTGGTAAACATCACATACATATTGTAATGATGAGATGTTCTCTTACTTTTCATAATACTTTAAAGGACATTAAAAAATACAAAAATAATCTACAAAAATAATCTACAGAGTTTTACAGCCTGAAACTGCATTCACATATTTGGGGGCATGAAGCCTTATTTTTTCAATCTTTCAGAAGAAGGAAATCCGAATAACCAAACTGTGTTTCAGACATGTGTTAGACTTCCAAAATACAAGACAGAAGGTCCCACTATGATCCACTATGTATCCATCTACCAGGCTCCAGCTAAGCAGTTGTGGTACCTACATTTTTGAGGCTACCATCTGACTGTACATCACTTTGACTTAGCTTGACTATGCTAGCACAACTTACGTGACAGACTGGTCCGGACATCTCTAGTGACCAACTGTCTTCTTCCTCAGAGGACTAGATTACTTACTTCGGGAATTTAGGAACCTGCAGTAACCTGGCTATAAGGTACGTGTCTTGTGAAGTCACCTACTCTCACACTCAGTGAAACTAACAAAAAATCTAAGTATGTCACTAAACAAAGAATACACATAAATGTATTGAGAATCAATATCTTCATGCTTACATTTTGTTTAGAGATAGGAAGAGCTGAAGTTAAAAAAATTAGCAATTTTTTATCTTCTGCTGTGTTGAAGCAATTACATGGTCTCTTATTTTTTCCCTCTTCAATAGTAACAAGATAAATTTAATGCAGTAGGGTGTCTCTAGCCTCATACCCTTATCTCCTTTTATTCTCCCTAATTCTTTTTTACATCCATAAAAGAAGTACATGAAATACCTCACCTTCACCCTTTATCAAGCACATTATCCGAATCTGTGGCTTCCTCTGTTTTCTGGAAGAGACACGGTAAAAAGCCAGCCTGGCTTTGCAAATCCTGCATGGTTTTGGGCACAGGTACTTAAAATGATACAAGGAAGTGTCTAAATAATCACAGAATGCTTTGGGTTGGAGGGGACCTGAAAGATCACCCCCTGCCGTGGGCAAGGACATCTTCCACTAGACTACATTGCTCAAAGTCCCCAGGTACTCTCACAGATAAGAAAAAGAAATTAATTTCTTGTACAGAAGATGTAAGTTAAAAATCTGGATGTAATGAAATAGTGATACATTAATTTGGAAACTAATTCTAGTAAGAATTCCTCAATCTGTACAGAATTCTGCTCTACAAATAAGCATCCTCTGTGAAATACCGGAACTGCACAGCATGAGTAAACTTTCCAGTACTGACTGCCTAAAGTAGGGCAGAATCGTAAGTCTTCTGGCAAGAAAAGTATCTGAATATGATAAAACCACAGTTGCAAATAGTATTAGGAAATACTGAAAGAATGAAAAATAAAATTTGTCTTCACTGTGTTCACGGAGTGGACTCTGGGCTCCATATGAGTGTTTAAGAACCTTTAGCACTGCCATGCACAAAACTGCCCTTGGAAAACTCTGGGGAAAATCTGGCCATTCCCCATCAGAAACATTAATTTCTGAAATGACAGGTACCCATACAAACAGTAGGTTTCCATGCAGACAGACTACTTAAGGAGAAATTTCCAGCTACTTAGCAGCTATACAGGTCTCACACCTACTTTCCTGTGTAGGGTTTCACCAAAATAAATGGCAAAGCATGACACATTTTTAGAAGTGCTCGTATCTACTGAGCCATCTGATTTTCAGATTAAGTAGCAACTGTGACTTCCCACAAAGAACTGACAGAAGGACAGCAAATTAAGGCTTGCTAAGTGTGAAAATACCAGAACTGACAAGACTAAGGGATGGGTAACATCAGAGACCAAAACTTCAGCAGAAAGTCTTATTAGTGGTTTATCTTCCTTGCCATCTTATACCTTTTTTTTTTCTTAACTGCAGGTGGTCCCAAGGTCCAAATAAGAACAGAGTAGAATAAATACAGATGTTTTTGTTCTTTATCCTGCTGATAAGAAGGACTACGTTATGTGGAGGTGTTTTGAGGGCCTTTTCATCTTACTCCATTAAAGCCTTAAGAAAATGTACTTTGGAAAATGGTTTGTTCCAAACAGACAACCTGAAAAATTAGTTACAGACATCACAAAACTTTTCCTGCTAAAGCAGTTAACCATGTGTTTTGAACATACACTCTAAAGTATGAAATAATATTTGGCAACAGCTAAAAAGGAACAGATTCTGAAGAACACATTACTGCACTAGAAGTCAATCATTAAGGGTCAGTGAAACTATTTTTGGAATTATTTATTTATTAACTATTCAACTGACCAAAATAGCAAATATGCAGGGTATTATTACAATGTTATTTTTTTAAATTAAGTAAAGAAGTAAGCAACCTTAATAAGAGATGTTACAATACATGTGGTAATATTGGTCTTCCACATTATTTGCTGTCTATCACATTATTACATTCCATTATGAACTGTCCTCACGAAAAATAATACATACAGAAAATAGGATAACAAGTATACAATATCACTTTCCATTTGAGAAGGGCAAATGAGTTTAATGAACTAAAGGACAATGAACAAAGGACTTCTTAGATGCTTCAATTAAAAAATAATTTGAACTGCAGTGAAGAGATTGCTTTTGTTTATAATTTAGGGAGAAGCTAGAACAAAGAATGTTAAGGTAGATAAAGAAAGTTTCAGTTTTCTAATATACAAAAGAAGTCAGCAATCGAGATTTTTACTACTCTTTTAGAATTCCATAAATCTTATGCGCTCTTATACTTGTAGCTGTTATATCAGTCTTTGAGGACAGTTGAGTTGAATTAGACAGTTATACAGTCCTATATGTATTTCTATTAAGCTTTGAAACATGTTCTTTTTTAGTTACAAAAACAAACAAACAAACAAAAAGGAAAAAAAAATGCAGACAGAGCTCCAGAATCAACATATTTCTCAATGACATCTGATAATCTAAATCTTCTGCACTGCTGGAATCTTACAGATTATTTTTGTCAGAAGGAAATGAGTAATATCCTGAGATTGCTCACCTTCATATGCAGAAGAAATAAGCTATACAAATGCAGTGTGGCACACATATTAACCATGAATTTTCAATCACTCCTTCAATACGGCAGTGTATACCACTGACCTTCAGCCACAGGGTTGACTGACTGAGATAATTTCCAGCCTATGCATCCAGTTTCTTCTGTTCCTCCCACATGTACAGAAGGCAAGCAACTCAGAGGGATCCAAATTTCAGACAATCATTAAACCAACAAGGAGCTATTGAGTGGGAAAAGGCAGAAGGCTGAATCAAAGTTACCTCTGGGCTGAATTTAGCCCACAAAACATAGTCTGGATAATGCCAGAATGGAAAGGTAAATTTCATAAGGAATGAAAGGGAGAAAATAAGCTTTCATGGAATGAATAGCTAAGTAGCTCCCCAGACATATGAACTCTTAGTAGCTAGAGACTGAAAAATTGTAGCAACTACAGCGTGAGCACTGTACAGGAAGAAAATGCCTGCCAAATTAAAGTTCTGATGCCAGAAATTTTTAAAATAATGAAAACACATAAACAAAAATCTGTAAAAGCATAAATATGGTCATTGCTAAGTTATGGGAACAACCTTATTAACCATAAGAACGTTGCTAAAAAATTCTTAGAGCAAAAACAAGAATTGCAGAAATTACCTTACCTTTTTGACTTTTTGTGATACATGGGAAGCATCTTTTAATAATCGAGTGGGACACAAAGCCAAACATCTGCACCTAACCCTCAAAACAATGATTAAACTGATTCTCAAATAAATGTTAGCCAGGGATCGTTACTAATGAAAGATGAAAAAAAAGCATGAGTTCATATGAAAACAAATGATTCCTTCTTTCTTACTACCACCTCTTATAAATTAGGTTTTGGACAAGAACATTTAGGCTGTTGTTGAAAACCCTTAATTTACGCCTGGGTATTAAAGTGTAAGAGGTACCAGCTCCAGAAATTAATACACTACTTAAAACCACGACAGTCTCACATGCTGAACTATCCATGCTTTCAAGCATGGGAACAAATTCTTGGCAGAAAATTCTGTCCTTAGCCCATGACTCTCGGGACAACGCAAAATTTCCCTGTGGAATCTAAGATCTCTAGTCAACACACATACATCTCCCATGGGGCCATGAAAGTGAGGCAGTAAACAAAAGCAACTGAAAGAAACAGGGCTGCTTGGCAGAGATAAGGAGAAGTTTCACTGGACAGTGGTACCTTCACATTATGCAATGCCATGCCAGGCATAATGCTCCTTATTTTAGAAGAGGCAAAATATTGCACAAATTGCAAAATATTTACCTAGACATCATCCTCTCCCCAGCACGTCAGACACTATATCATGCCTTGAAAACATTCTGGAGGAGAAAATAATTTCCCCTTTGAGTAAATAAGAGCAACAGGTAAAAATACTTCAGGAGAGAGAACTCATTAAGTTTCTGAGCATGTGATTCCCTGCAAATCTAAAGGTAAGGCCAAAATGAAAGTCATCTGAAGACAGGGATGAGGCTGATCAAGATGAGGTTCAGGAGTTGGATTCCTGGTGCTGCATCTACACAGATTCACAGCTGGACGGTCTCAAGTCTGAATAGTTCACTATTATTTATTATGCCATGTCAAGGCTAGCCACCAGTTAGTTTATAGCAAAATTGAGAGAACAGAAGGATACCTGAACCACAGCTTTTAATTTTGAATCAACTAATGACTTGCACACCAAAAAAGGCATAATAAGGTACCATCTCACTGACTTCACTCTGGTAAAATGTCATCCAGTTGAAAACCTGTCCCACGCAGCTAATAAATGGATAAGCCTGTTGCTATGCAATAAATATCAGGTCTCTATCTGGAAAACAGTTTTTTTTTTTTACCTCTCAGAAGCCCTATATTAGAAAACTCTGGTTTAACCTTCAGAGGAGATACTTGTTCAGATGAATGGCCTTTGGCCCTGTGAGAATAGGTGTGATGTTGTCAGTTGTGACATCCTAATTGTGTCAAGCCTCAAGCTGAATGGAGCCCAAATTAAGATCATGAATATAAAGATGTCTTTCATTGTGTTTAGCTGTGTAGTCATGTCACCATCAGCTGTCTGTGACCACAGAACACTGAATCTCTTTCTATTCATGTCCACCTTAAATCTTTAAAAAAAAACCAAACCAAACCAAACCAAACCAAACAACAAAAAAAAAACCAAAAAACCAAACCAAAACAAAAAAGCACACCACCAAACAAACAAAAAAACACCAAAAAAACCCACCAAAAAAATAAATAAAATTTACAGTGACTTATCTTTTGAAAACATTGGTCCAAGTTACAGAGATATAGGCATATTATATTTTCAGTGTAGTCCTGGTTCTGCCTTAAGTTTTTGCCATAATGTCCAACAGTACAAAATGAGCCATAAGACTCAATGCAAAAACATATTATTTCAAAAAGTTCAAAAGACAAGCAAGAGATGATAAAACAGAAAAAAAAGAAGTAATTCCCTAGATTTAAAGGGTTCAGATGGATAAGCCAATATTCACTAGCATCACATACAACATGGTGTTAGTGACCACCATTTAACGTCGTCTAGAAAAACAAAACTTCTTAATGAGAACCTTTGTTTTTTAAGAACATCCAGTAAACAGCATCTATAACTCACATGGTAGCAATGACCCCAGTGAGTGTCTGACAGTGGTTTTAAGTACACCAACCAGCACTCTAGCAAGTTATCAGTTTAGGGTCACTGGACACTTTATCTACATTTTTTATCTGACTTTAAAGGGTTTTGTGGATCCTGCTATTTTGAATTTAAGAGTCAGTTTATTTTGCTCAGTTTGGATGTGTGCTGTGTTTTGGTATTGTATGAAATGGCTCCAGAGCACCTAGCATAAACAATGGTTTCAAGAACACTACACTGAACAGAACAGCCATCTCAAAGAAATGGATTTGCTTACTCATACTCAGGTGTTTTATTCTGGGTTTTTTTCACAATTAACAAAGATGCTGTTGTTCAAGGAAGTAGAGCACACAAGACAGAGAAAGCTTTGCTAGGCTAACAGTTTCCAATTTCCTCTAACAGAGTCCACTTGTTTGCTACTGCTGCAGTCTGAGGGCTGAAGAATTTCAACTGCCTCATCTGAGCAGTTTTAATCTCTTCCCAACCAGTCCACCTGTAACAACAAAAGAAATTAACTCTAGTGCCTTCCTGAACTGTATAGCCTGGCCGACTTCCAACAAGATCAAGAACTTGGAAAAGAGAATGATTGCTGCTGCCTGTGGGCAGAAACAAACAGAATCAACAGTTGGAGTGAGACGAAATGCTCCTCCACGCAGCCATCATGGACTACAGTTCCTCCTTGTACAGTGCTCTTCTCCAACGAAACAGCTGCCTTGGCAGGGAGCATCACTGAGGGACTCAATAAGCTGACTCATAAATAGGCTTATGATGGAAATGCAGGAGTTGAGACTTGCACAGCCAACACTCCACATCCCTTCACACAACTCTCACTAGAACAAATGAGGCTTGCTTCAGGATAGTGGCTGACATCTGACTGTCCATGTGTATCCAGCACAGCAGCTTTCCAAAGCCACCTTTCCAAACTCACAGTCATGAGGCAGCAGACAACTGAAAGAACTTGACACCTATAAGACGAAAGTAAATGCAGGAGGTCTAAGTACCTTTCCTCAGTTCTTGTTCTCAGAAGTGAGATGCACACATAGCAGCTTATGAAGAATCTTAATTATTAGAAAAATTAGTTCCAATAACTCAGGTTATGTTTAAAGAAACTGCTGAAACTTCATTTCTGCTTCACTGCAAATTAAAGGTCTCACAAGTCTGCACACTCTACATAATCTTAAAAAACGGATCGTGGGTTCCTGGGCAACTTGGCCAATTCTGAAAATTTTACCCGTGACAGCCTTTCATTTCCCAAAATATTGAACTGCAGAAACCACTCCCAAAACCAAGTCTGGGAAACAAATTTGCAGTTGCTCAGGGTAGCTCAATACTTAGCCTATTGTGTCACCACAATGACCACAGAACAGTTGGATTATATGATTTTAATAGGTCAGACACCACTGTTTTTTCCTTTACAATCACACATCCTAAACCAACTAAAAAGTAGTTAAGTCAGACGTGTGCCCACACTCACTTTATTTTGCAAAGTCATCACCTCTTCTCCAGATGAATGCTATTGTATTTGCACCTAACCTTATGCTGTGTCTCTTCAGTCAAGGACAGGGATTGACACACACAGGCAAAGAGCCTGCCAGAATAAGAGACTTACTTCTCTAAACATAGCTTTGTCACTCCTCTATCACATCAGCAGTTCATGTTGCCAGGTGAGGAGTTTATACTCCTCTTAACTGCGCCTATCTTTTGCAAATATGGTTGAACTAAAGGAATTTAACATACAGTTCTGTTTTTAAATTAACACTAATAGGTTACCTCCTGATTGTTTTTCTGCTGTGCAGCTAGTTTTTAAGACACTAAACTTAACAGCTGCAAATACACAGGCTGAGTACTGTACAATAGGCCAAGGGGGTTACAGTTAAAATACATGCACAGGAGAAAAAAACAAAAACAAAACCAAAAACAAACAAACAAACAAACAAACCCAAAAAAACATTTTCTTCCTCCTACTGACTGTCTCGACCACATGGAAAGTTTTTTTTCTTCCCACCATCACATTTCACACCAGGGGGCACTGCAGCTGAAGCCTGCCTGTGGTGTGAACAGGGGAATGATCTCCTTTCGCTGGTGGCCAAGCTTAGGGAGGAAGTTGAAAGACTAAGGAGTATTAGGGAAAGCGAAAGGGAAATAAGACTGGGAGAGCTGGATGGCTACAAACTCTTCAGAAGAGATAGGAAAGGGGGAAGAGGTGGAGGGGTAGCTCTTTATATTAGGAAGGCTTTTGATGCCATAGGTATTGAAACTAATGATCATGGAGTTGAATGCCTATGGGTAAGAATTAAAGGTAAGACTAACAAAACTGACATCCTACAGGGAGTTTGTTATTGTCCACCCAATCAGGAAGAAGAGATGGACAG
>WBND01002348.1:7407-17564 GCA_013398595.1 Tychaedon coryphoeus | reverse complement strand
ACGGGCAGGCGGTGGCTGTGCACAGGGTCGATGATGCCGCCCGTGGCGATCTGGGCCTCCAGCAGGCGGATGCCGTGGTCCCTGACGATCAGCTCCTGCTTCATGGCCTGGAACAGGGACATCTTTTGTCCTGTGTAGGGGTGGTTGTAGCCCGTCACTGCTCTCTCAGCACTCAGAAGTTTGTTTTTTAGTTCGCTGCCCACCAGGCCGGAGGACACGGCCTCATCCACAGAGAGCTTTTGATTCTTGACTGGGTCGATGATGAAGCCGGTGGCCGCCTGCGCCTCCAGCAGCACCAGCGCCGTGCCCTGCCTCAGGATGCCCTTCCACATGGCCTGGTAGATGCTCATCTTCTCCACTGTGCCAGGCTGGGCCTTGGAGGGCACCAGCACGCCAGCAATGCTTCCCGTTCCCTCGAGGTACCTCCTCACGCTCTCCAGTTGTGCTATTCCTTGGGCTGTCTCTTTCCCTTCCTGGATTTTTTCCATGGTTTCCTCTGTAATTATTTGTGCACTGAGCAGTTCTGATGCTGTGATTTGCTGTCGGATTCCCTGGAACCAGACATCACTTCTGTCCTCTTCCTTTTCTCGAATGATCTTCAGTATTGTCTCGATTATTCCTTGCACAATGTGTTGGGACTCGACCTTGTATTTTTTCACCAGTTCTTTTCTCTTCTCCTCCGTGATGTACTCGGAGCAGAGAAGTTCCCACAGGGACAACACCTGTCCCTTGTATTTCCCCACGGGCACCTCCACCTTTGTGCACAGCAGGGCGTTTTTCGTTTGCTCATCGATGTAGAAATAGTCTCCCTCCTTCTCCTTCTCCAGGACCTGCAGCAGGTACCAGCCGCTCTCCGTGTCTCTGGCACACCTCTGCAGGAGTTGGCTGTAGCTGATCTTCTCGTGAGTGTTGGGATCTACAAAGCCTTTGCTGCCGTGGTCTGGATCCGAAAGCAGCAGGAACGTGTGCTCATCCAGGTGCCCGCGCTTGTAGGCCACCTCCAGGGGCAGGCGGTGGCCGTGCTCGGGGTCGATGATGCCGCCCGTGGCGATCTGGGCCTCGAGTAGGCGGATGCCGTGGTCCCTGACGATTATCTTCTGTCTCACGGCCTGGAACAGGGATATTTTCTTTCCTGTCAGAGGGTCTGTGTACCCCGTCACGGCTTTCTCTGCCCACAGCAGCGGCTCGCGCAGCTCGCTGCCCACCAGCCCCGACGCCACGGCCTCGTGCACGGAGAGCTTCTGGTTGTTCTGGGGGTCCAGGAGGAAGCCGGTGGCCACCTGAGCCTCCAGCAGCCCCAGCGCACACTGCTCTGTGAGGAGCCCTTTCTTCAGCGCCTGGTAGATGCTCATCACCTCTTTCTTCAGCGGGAGGAGAACCCCAGCGATGCTCCCGGTGCCGTCCAGGTACCTTTGGATGGTGTCCCTCTTGGTGAGGCTGGCAAGCGTGAGACTCCCATCCTGCAGCTGGTCCAGGGTTTTCTTGTCGATTATCTCAGAGTTGAACAGTTCTGACACCGACACCTCCCCCCGCAGCCCTTTGACCTTCAGGGCTTCTCCTCTTCGCTCGGTGTCCTCAATGATTTTTAAGATGAGGGATATCAGGTCTTCCAGCGTTAGAGTTTTGCTTTTGTACTGCATCACCAGCTCTTTCCTTTTGTGCTCCGAGATGTAGTGAGAGCAGAGCACTTCCCAGACAGAAACCGTTTGGTCCTTAAACTTCCCAACTCTCACCTGGAGGGGCTTTGAGCGCAGAGCCTGCTTGGTGGACTCATCGATGTAGAAATACTTCCCTCCCTCCTTTATGACTTGCAGCATGTACAACCCGGTCTCTGGGTCTTGGACACATCTCTCCAGCAGCTGCATGTACGTCAGGTTCTTGTGCGTGTTGGGGTCAAAGAAGCCCTTGGTGTCATCGCTGGGGTCGGACAGGATCTGGTTCATCTCCTGGTTGAAGTAGCCGCGCTCGTAGGCCACCTCCACGGGGACACGGTGGCTGTGCACGGGGTCGATGATGCCGCCCGTGGCGATCTGGGCCTCCAGCAGGCGGATGCCGTGGCTCTTCACAATCAGCCCTTGGTTCATGGCTTCAAACAGGGACATCGGGGCTTTGGTGTAGGGGTCAGTGTAGCCCGTCACGGCTCTCTCAGCACAGAGCAGCTTCTCGAAGATCTCCCCTCCGATCAGCCCCACCTCCAATGCTTCCTCCACTGAAAACTTCTTGTTTTTCTCAGGGTCGATGATGTAGCCGGTGGCTGCCTGCGCCTCCAACAGCACCAGGGCGGTGCCTGGCCTCAGGATGCCCTTCCACATGGCCTGGTAGATGCTCATCTTCTCATTGCTTGGCTGTATAAGGACCCCTGCTATGAAATTGCTGCCCTCCAGGTACCTGCGGACGGACTCCATTTCAGTGACTTCCTTGACGGTTTTCTTCCCCTGGTTGAGCTCGTCGAGGGTTTTTTTGTCTATCAGCTGGGACTGGAAGAGGTCACTGGCAGACACTCTTTTCCGCAGCCCCTTGAATGCAAACTTCTTGCCTTGTGCCTCGGTCTCCTGGATGATTGTGGTGATCACTGTTGTGATTTCCTGCAGCACTTCGGCCTTCTCATCTTTGTACTTCTGCACCAGCTCTCTTCTCTTGCTGTCTGAGAAGTATTCGGAGTTGAGGAGGTCCCAGACAGACACGGTCTGTCCTTTGAACCGCCCCACGTTGACGCAAACAGTCACAGATTTCAGCACCTTCATGGTCTGCTCGTCCACGCAGAACATTGCGTTTTCCGACAGCGGCAGGAGCAACAGACCCGACTCAGCCTCTCGAACGCACCGCTCCTTCAGCTGCTGGTAGGTCACGTTCTCCTTGGTGTTTGGGTCAAAAAAGACCTTGGTGCTGTCATCCAGCTGGGACAGGGCTTGGTTCAGGTCCTCGTCGTAGAAGCCATACCTGCAGGCAGCCTGGAGTGGCAGGTGGAGGTGGTGGATGGGATCCACCACCCCTCCCGTGGCCAGCTGGGCCTCCAGCAAGGGCACGGCCTCCGCCAGGGGGATGAGCTCCTTCCTGAGCGCCTGGCACAGGGAGATGGAGCTCCCGGTGTAGGGGTCTGTGTAGCCCGTGACAGCCCTCTCAGCCAGGAGCAGTTTCTCGGTGAGCTCTTCTCCAACAAGAGCCGCTCTCACGGCGTCCCTCACGCCGAGCCTGCGGTTCGTGGCGGGGTCAGTCAGGTATCCTGTGGCTGCCTGAGCCTCGAGCAGCCTCAGAGCAGCCCCAGGCAGCAGCAGATTGTTTTTCATGGCGTCGTAGAAGCTCATCTTCTGTTTGGATGCCTCTATGAAGACCCCAGCAATGCTGCCCGTGCCCTTCAGGTACCTCTTCACACTCTCCATTGCGGCCACTTCTTCGGGAGTTCTCACGCCCTGAGCCAGTTCTTCAAACGTCTTCTCAGAAATGATGCCCGTGTCCAGCAGCCAGACCACCGGGACGCTGCCCCTCAGGCCTTCCAGGGAGATCTGGGTCCTGGCTTTCATCTCCATCTCCCCCACCAGCCTGAGCACGAGCGCAACCAGCTGCTCCAGCGACAGCTCCTCGGAGCGGAATTGCTCCGTGAAGCTGCTCCTCTGCTCCTCGGTGAAATACCCCGAGTGCACGAGCTCCCAGAGGGAGACTCCCTTTTCCTTCACCATGGTTTCCTTGAAGATGCGCTGGATTTGCTCGTCGGTGTAGGCAGGAGTGGCTGTCTGGGCCAGAGGCAGCAGGTGGAAGCCGGAGGCGTCGTCCTTCTGGCAGCGCTGGATGAGCTCGGCGTAGGTCACGCTCTCTTTGCTCTCCGGGAGGCAGAAGACTCTCTGGTCATCGCTGGGCTTGGAAAGGGCCTCTCTCGTGTCCTCATCCAGGCAGCCCCGCTGCTGGGCCGACTCCAGGGGGATGTAATGGCCACACGTCGGGTCGATGATGCCTCCCGTGGCCATCTGCACCTCCATGAGCTGCATGGCCTGCTTGTCCGCGATCAGCCCCTTCTTCATCGCCTGGAAAAGGGGGATCTTCTTGCCCGTGAAGGGGTCCTTGTAGCCCGTCACGGCGCCTTCGGCGTGCTGCAGCTTCTCGTGCACGTCTGGCCCGATGACGCCCTCCTTGACGGCCTCATCCACGCGCAGCTTCTGGTTGTTCACGGGGTCGATAATGAAGCCCGTGGCTGCCTGGGCCTCCAGCAGGGGCAGGGCGACTCCTGGCACCACGATGTTCTGCTTCATGGCCTCGTAAATGCTCATCCTCTGGTTGGAGGGCTGCAGCACGATGCCCCCGATGCTGCCCGAGCCATAGAGGTACTGCCGGACCGAGTCCATGCGCAGGACCTGCTCTGGGCTCACCGACCCCTCCAGCACCCGCTCGAACAGGGCCCGGTCGATGACCCCGGTCTCCATCAGGTGATAAGCGCTGACGTTGCCCCTCATGGCTGGGAACTTGATGGGAGCCCATTTCTTCATCTCCTCCTCCAGCATGAGCCGGATTTGCTCCAGGCTGATCTTCCTCAGCTGGAAGTGGTTGAAGATCTCGCGGCGCCTCCCCTCGCTGAAGTACTCGGAGTTCAGCAGGTCCCACATGGAGACCTTCTCCCCTCGCAAGCGCCCAAACCTGACGGGCAGCCAGGAGCTCCTGAACACCTGCCTGGTGGCCTCGTCGACGAACTGCCGCTTCCTGCTGTTCAGGGGCAGGAGGCAGAGCCCGGTGGAGGGCTCGGTGATGCACTTCTCCTTCAGCTGCAGGTACGTCAGGTTCTCGTGCGTGTTGGGGTCAAAGAAGCCCTTGGTGTCGTCGCCGGGGTCGGACAGGATCAAATTCATTTTCTTGTCGAAGTAGCCGCGCTTGTAGGCCACCTCCACGGGGATGCGGTGGCTGTTGACGGGGTCGATGATGCCGCCCGTGGCGATCTGGGCCTCCAGCAGGCGGATGCCGTGGTCCCTGACAATCAGCTCCTTCTGCATGGCCTGGAACAGGGAGATTTTGTCACCTGAGTAGGGGTCTCTGTAGCCAGTGACACATTTCTCTGCAGCCAGCAGCTTGTCGTAAACGTCCGGGCCGATGACGTTCGCTCGTAGCGCCTCATCCACGGAGTATCTCTTGTTGGCAGCCGGGTCGATGACAAACCCTGTGGCAGCCTGGGCCTCCAGGAGAATCAGGGACGTTCCCGGCCTCAGGAGCCCCTTCCGCTTTGCCTGGTAGATGCTGATCTTCTCCTGGGAGTCGGGGAGCAGCAGCCCCCCGATGCTCGCTGTGCCCTGCAGGTACTTCCTGACAGTGTCCATGCTGACCACTTCTTTGGCCGACGTTTCTCCCTCCTTGAGCTTCTTGAACAAGTCTTTGTTGATGATTTCCGAGCTCAGGAGCTGGTCAGCCGTCACCTGGTCCCTCAGGCCCTTGAAGGTGACGTTAGCAGCAGCAGCCTTCTCCTCAACGGCGGCTCTGACGGCCTCACCCAGTCCTTGCAGGGAGAGCGTTCCCGCCAGGAGCCGCTGGGCCAGCTCAGCCCTTTGCTCACCCTGGATGTAGTCGGAGAAGAGCAATTTCCAGAGAGACACCGACCTGCCCTTGAATTTCCCTGCAGCAATGGGCACCTGGGTGCTCTCCAGAGCTGCCTGGGTCCCGTGGTCGAGGAATCCGAGCGTTCCCTGCCTGCCGTCCCCGGTGAGCGGCAGCAGCAGCAGCCCCGTGCTGGGGTCGGTGACGCAGCGCTGCAGCAGCTCCGCGTAGCTCAGCTTCTCCTGGGAGCCGGGGTGGAAGAAGCCCTTGGCGTGGTCAGGGGGGCTGCACAGGAGCTGCCTGGTGGCCTCGTCCAGGTAGTCCCACTCGCAGGCCGTCTCCATGGGGACGCGCAGGTGCCTGCCCGGGGCGATGACGCCACCCGTGGCCAGCTGAGCCTCCAGAAGGCAAAGGCCGTGATCCCTGGGCACAAAGCCCTTGCTGATGGCTTGGAACAGGGAGAGCATTTCCCCGGTGGAAGGGTCCTTGTAGCCAGTGATGGCTTTCTCAGCTGAGGACAGTTTCTCATAAAGCTCTGGGCCGACGAGACCAACCCTGACAGCCTCATCCACTGAGTAGCTCTGGTTCTTGAGGGGGTCTGTCAGGCTGCCGGTGGAGGCCTGGACTTGCAGGAGCATGAGGGCAGCGCCAGGCACAAGGAGATGCTCCCTCAGCGCCTGGTAAAGGCTCCTCCGCTCCCCGGAGGGCAGCACGACTCCAGCCACGCTCCTGGAGCCATGCAGGAAGTGCTGGACGATGTCGTTCTCCGCCACCTCCTGGGCAGAGACCCTTCCCTCCTCCAGGGCTCGGAACACGTCAGCGCTGATGATGCCAGAGTCCAACAGGGCCCTGCTGCTCACCCTGCCTGCCAGCCCCGGGAAGGTGATCTGCAGCGGCAGGAGGAGGAAGCCCGAGGCTGGATCCACGACGCACCTTTTCCTGAGCTCCGCATAAGTGACCTTCTCCGTGGTGCTGGGGTCCAGGAACACTCTGCTCTCCTCGTGGCCGGGGTCACAGACCAGCTGGCTCATCTCCTCATCCAGATATCCCCTCTCACAGGCCACCGCTGCCGGCAGCCGGCTGCCCTTGGCCGGGTCGATGATGCCTCCGGTCGCCATCTGGGCCTGGAGCAGGCGGATGCCCTCCTCCCTGCCCAGCAGCTCCTTCTGCATCGCCTGGTACAGGGGGATTTTCTCCTCTGTGTAGGGGTCCATGAAGCCGGTGGCAGCTCTGTCTGCCGAGAGCAGCCTCTCCTTCAGCTCCAGCCCCACCAGCCCCGTGCGCACGGCCTCTGCCACGGGCACGCGGCGCTTGCCCACCGGGTCGGAGATGAAGCCCGTGGCTGCCTGCGCCTCCAGGAGGCACAGGGCGGAGTCCAGGCTCAGCAGGTGCTCTCTGGTGGCCTCGTAAAAGCTCATGATCCTCTTGGAAGCCTCTACGAGCACGCCGGCGATGCTGCCTGCCTCCGCCGAGGGCTCCCTGGCGGCGCCCGGGTCCCTGCCCGCGGCTCTGTGCTGCTTGCCCGGCATCGTGTCCTGGTGGTTTGTCCCGAACGTGTCCTCCCCAGCAGAGCTGGGAGCGGCGTGGCCGTTCACTGCTGGCTGGCTCTCCATGGTCCCGCTGCACGCCTGGCACAGCTCCCAGCGCTCTGCAGAGAGAGGGGAAAGCGCAGTGAGGAATCAGCCTGGCGGTTTGCGAGTTAAACACAGGGAAATGAAGGACGTGAATATTCCCAGGCAGCAGGAAGTGGCAGCCAAAGGCTGAGCATGCCCCAACCTGATGGGTCTGGCCAAACTCAAGGATGAGAAGCTCCACGTGCCCTGTCCATGTGCACTGGGATCCCAAATCCCCCGTGCTGAGCTGATCCCCCAGCGTGGGCAGCAGGGCAGGGGGGATCCTGCCCCTGTGCTCAGGTGAGACCCCACCTGCAGAGCTGCCCCAGCCCTGGGGTCACAGCAGCAGGAGCTGGAGCTGCTGCAGAGAGCCCAGAGGAGCCCCTGAGCTGCTGCAGGGCTGGAGCCCCCCTGGAGCCAGGCTGGGAGGGCTGGGGGGGCTCAGCTGGGCAGGAGAAGGATCCAGGGAGAGCTCAGAGCCCTGGCAGAGCCTGAAGGGGCTCCAGGAGAGCTGCAGAGGGGCTGGGACCACCACAGGGCATGGTCAGATGGGATTTTGGGAAGAAATCCTCCCCTGTGAGGGTGGGCAGGCCCTGGCACAGAGATGCTGTGGCTGCTCCGTCCCTGGAAGTTTTCCAGGCCTGGATGGACAGGGTTTGGAGCAGCCTGGTCCCGTGGAGAAAACAAGACCCAGGGGTGACCTTATCACTCCCTACAGCCCCTGAAAGGTGTTTTTGATCAGGCGGGGTCGATCTCCTCTCAGGCAGCACTGGCAGAGCCAGAGGACACAGACCCAAGCTACAGCAAGGCAGATACTGGTTGGATATTGGAAATAAGTTTTTATGGCAAGAATAAGAAAATATTGGAATGGTCTGCACAGGGAGGTGGTGGAGTCACCATCCCTGGATGTGTTTAAAAAAAGACTGGATGTGGCACGGGGTGCCGTCGTCTAGTTGAGGTGTTAGGGCATGTGTTGGACTTGATGATCTTGGAAGTCTCTTCAAACTTGGTGACTTTGTGATTCTGTGATTGTGTGTGATTGTGTGTGATTGTGTGTGATTGTGTGTGATTGTGTGTGATTGTGGGATTCTGTGTGATTTTGTGATTTTGTGATTCTGTGAATCTGTGAATCTGTGATTCTCTGTGATTCTGTGATTCTGAGTGATTCTGTGTGACTTTGTGATTGTGTGATATTGTGATTCTGTGTTTCTGTGATTCTCTGTGATTCTGTGATTCTATAATTCTGTGATTCTCTATGACTCGGTGTGATTTTGTGATTCTCTGTGTGATTTTGTGATTCTCTTTGATTCTGTGATTCTGTGATTTTGTGGTTCTCTGGAAGCTGTCCCTGCTCATTTCACAGATTGGGACCGGATGTCTTTAAGGTCCCTCTCCACCCAAACCATTCCATGATTCTGTGATTCCAGGGCTGCTGCAGGACCCCCCTGCCCTGCTGTCCCCCCTCTCCCCCTGCCCAAACCACGCAGGGAAGGCAGAGGCTCCACCCCAGCCAGCCGTGGCCACCAGGCAGAGCCCCAGGGCTACCAGGGTGAGATTGCTCCCAACCCAAACCTGCCCTCCTTGGGGTGCATTTGAAACAGCTCATGCCTCAAACATGGATATAAAAATCTGCTCATCAAAGCCCACCTTCCTTAAAGAATGCCTGATGGGACTTTGGACCGAAATTCCAACTGCTGAGATTAGATAAAGGGAAATCAATTCTTCAAGGGAGAAGTAAAGGAGTAAACAAGGAAAGAAATGTGAGCCAGAGCCAGCAGCCAGAATTCTGCTCAGAATCTGCTCGGGCTTGCCCCAGGCCGGAGCCCCCAGACCCATTTGGGAGCAGGTCTGCACAGATTTCCAGGGTGGGGGAGGAAGTTTGGGGGTGTTGTGGGAACCCACCCTTTCCTACAGGACCTGCCTGTGGAGCCCCCAATTCGGGGGGACATTCACCCCAAATCCTGGGGACATTCACCTCAATCCAGGAGGAACATTCACCCCCAATCCCGGACGACATTCACCCCAAATCCCAGGGGACATTCACCCCAATCCCGGGGGACATTCATCCCCTATCCTGGGGGACATTCACCCCAATCCCAGGGGCACCTTCACCCCCAAGGGCAGCTGGAGATCGGCGGGGATCCTTGGAGCATCCCTGGGCTCTACCCATGCTGATGTTTTCTCTATTCTGTCTCTGCCACTCTCTTTCTGTCCCCTCACCTATTTTCGGTTTCTTTCTCCCTCTCTCTCACACGTTCACTGCCAAATAAATCCCATGTTTATCTGGCATAGGGTCTCGTTTGCACCTTAATTCGGCCAGATAACTCTGATAACTCTGATAACTCTGATAACTCTGATAATTCTGATAACTCTGGTAACTCTGATAACTGGATCCCGACCCCCTGGACGTGCCACAGCCTCGAGCGCCCTGCAGCAGGAGCGGGGTTGGGGCAGGTTTGAGGAGCGAGGGGCAGCTCCGGTGGTTTATTCCCACCCCCAAAGGAGGAGCCCCAGCCCCGGGGTGAGCGGGGTCTGTCGGGGCTGGGCTGGCCCTGCAGGGGCGAGTGAGGCCACGGGGGCACGGGGGGCTGTGGAGGGCGGAGGAGAAGCCCCTGCCCGAGCAGGGGGGGCACGGCACTGCCCACGGCGATCTCTGGAGCCGGCTGAGAGGGCACGGCCAGGGCAGGTACTGACCACAGAGAGGCCCAGAGACCCCAGGGAGAGCCGGACACGGCTCCAAGGACATGGCCAGGGCAGGTACTGACCACAGAGAGGCCCAGAGACCCCAGGGAGAGCCGGACACGGCTCCAAGGACACAGCCAGGCCAGGTACTGACCACAGAGAGACCCCAGAGACCCCAGGGAGAGACAGAGCCACTCTGCCCCTCCTGCAGGGTCACACCGAGCGCGGACAGCGGCTCTGTGGCATCGTCCGGAGCCCCCAGACCCACCTCCTGCCTGGCCCCACCCGTGAAGAGAAGCGAGAAGCACCCCAGGAGCACCCGGCCGCGTCCCCCCGTGTCCCCCCTGCTCC
>WBND01002346.1:2893-15848 GCA_013398595.1 Tychaedon coryphoeus | reverse complement strand
CTTTCTTCTGAGAAACAAGTAAACTCTGCAGGCTCAGACATTTCTGTACACAATATTTTAAACACAATAACACAGACGTATTGAAGCAGTCCCAACAGACACACCAGAGTTTGAGATAACTATGCTTTGGTTGTCACAGTTATACAGTTAGATGTGTGTTGTGTTTGATTTGTTGACTTTTTGTTTAATTAGTGCTGCTAGTTCATTTTTAGATTGTCTTACATTTTTTTAAGGATTATTCCTGTTTTTTTCCCATTCCCACTTATGCTAGACTAAAAGACAAAAGTCTAGAATAAACTTTATTATGCAGTGCTTTACTCCAAAGGGTAAAAAGAAGCAAGGATCAGTTACCGAGTCAGAATTTGTCTGTATTCCCTACTGTCTTCTCAGTGTGTTCACTGTTTTTATACAAGGGCAGCAAAAAACCAGTTCACCTATAACACCAAGCACAAAGCAACAGCATCTGCAAATGACTGAAAATGCTCTAGCAACATAAACCATATATTACATTAGAGTATAATAAAAAATGTTCTACCTTAATATGAATTATTTTCCTATACTTTCAAAGTATCTAGTTTTTAGAAGAAATAGAAGAATTTTCCTGCAGGGGATGTCTGAAGATATTCTAATACCCTATAATAACCAAGGTAAGTGAGATTTAACAACTCTACAGGACTTAAGTTTATATCCTGCTTGGAAATTATAAAGTAGAGTTGCAGACAGCCCTCTCTTTTTCCTGCATCTCCTGTGAAAGAGTTGTGATTTTTATTACATACTGAGCCTTTTTACCACAACACAGTGCATTTCTGATATTGTTGATCATGCATTTTAAGAATTTAGGTGTACCGAAAACATAAAGGACATATTTTGATAGATTTAAATCAGAAGCTACACACTGGGAAGCAAGAAGAAATAATTCAGTATGTTTTGCACATGCAGATTAATTAAAAGTGGTTTTAGGTAGCAAATATTTCAATTAAAATTGGAAACTGGAAATTTCTTGAGCATTCCTTACAAAAATCTCTGCTCTTCACAGCTGACCTATTAATTCACATCAGTAGAAAATAATCTCCCATGAAGACATCCTAATTTTTTTTTCACAAATTACAATATTTTAGTGTGTCACAAAGGAAGCCAATCTATTATTTTAGTATTTTAGACCTGCCTCAGAATAAGTTTTCTGCCAGCTATTCAGCTGCCATCTTAACCAGTGCAGAAGGCAGTGGCTTTGTCCTTACTCGGTCAGACTTGTCGTATTCCATTTTACAGCTGTGAAACCTGTTAGTTTGGTATAGGCCATCCTCTTTTCTTTTTACTGGACCAGTATCTCAGCTTCCTCCCAGGCATTTTGCACGTGAAGAGACAACAAATAGAAGAGGAAGGGTGACAACTCAGCTGACAGGCTGGTGCAGCACTCTGGCCACAGAAGTTGCTAGCAGTGACAGAAAGGACGGGGAATTTAGACATACTTGAGGCAGATATGAAGACTGATGGTAGGCTGAGTGGCTGAGCTGGGTAAGGGCAGAAGTCATGTGAAGGTGGAGCAGACTAGGCTGATTTGGAATTTGGGGATAGGAATAAATAACTAGGCAAAGCACAGAAGGCTAAGGAGAAGAGCTTTTGTAACAATGCGAAGTTGACAGTTCTAAATGCAACTAGATGAGTCAGCAGCACTGATTGTCACACATGCATAGGTGTGCACATGCACACACACACAGACATATCTATACTGCAATGACATTTTTTAAAGACAGAATTTTTTTAGTCAATCTCCTATTGGATTTTGGAACACTTCAGCTGATAACACTACAGGTGCTCCTCTATCAAGGAAGAGTTCTATCCAGAGCATTTTATCTGAAAATCCATACCTGTGTATTTTATATACTAGGATAAAAGGGGCTCTAGTTTTAAAACACTTCTTAATCCTGATAAAGCTAAATTTGGGGAGAAATTACTACTTTTTCAAATCTGTAATTTAAAATTTCTTTTAGTAAGGGGATAAAATAAAAAAAAATATTTTAAGACTCTAGTAATTCCAGTTGACTGAAGTAATTTCATATATTCTTAAAGAATATATATACTGAGTGTAATTATTTTGGCAATTATTTTCCTTTAGTCTATCTGCAAATACCTGAAAATGAAGTCAATAAACTACCTACTATTTAGTATATTTAAGCAAAAATACTTCAAAATATGTGAAAAAAAATAGCATTGCAGAAAAGCTTCACCTCTTCTAACAAAGGTAGCAGCACAAGGAGCCATAAAGAAACTGTATTCTCAGTATAAGCCAGTGCTTTTCACATGCAGGTAAGTCTCTGGGATGAAATCAGTGGGAATTACACTATTTACTTTAATGGAGCTATGATTTTACTTCTTTTTCATAGTAGTTTTTTTCTAAATTGCTACTTGCATTCACTTATCAATTTTCTTTAAGTAACACAGTATTTACAATAGCAGCATGTAGTAGCATGGGTTAGTCAGTCTTGTGTTCTGGACTGCACTTGCAGTTAACACACCAGTGCCACATAATCATATGGTGGCAGAGTAGAGACAATAATTTTTAGCATGGTATCCCTCTGAAAAGGAGTCCTCTAATGCCTTATAGGCATATGGCTCTTCAGCTGGCCCAGAATCACTGGCAGAAGAAAATAATGAATTTCTACCTCAGCTGCATCCATATCTAGTGAGAAGCAAGAGCCTTTGGACAGGAAGTGGTTAAAGAATGCCCTAGAGACACTACTGTTAGCAGAACTTGGCTCATAGGTTTGGTTTTAAGTAGAAGGCCAATCTAAACTTTTCATGGGACAACTTGAGGCCATTTCTTGTCCAATCCCTTGTTACTTGGGAGAAAAGATCAGCTCCTACCTCACTACAACCTTCAGGTACTTGTAGAGAGTTGTAGTTGTAGTAGTTGTTGTAGTTGTTCAGGTAGTTGTAGAGAGTGATAAGGTAAACTGAGCTAAACAATCCCAGCTCGCTCAGCCACTCCTCATCACGCTTGTGCCCTTCACAAATTTTGTTATTGTTTGGATATGCTCTAACACATCTGAATCAGGAACTGATAATGATCAATTCACAAGCATCTATATTTATGCAGATTATTAAGTTTTGCTTTGGAGTGTAAATTAATTGATCAAAACTAAACAAATTGTAATGTTGCAGTCTTAGGCAAAAGAGTGAAGCATGAAGAAGAATGTAAACCAGGGAATGTATTTTGTAGAAACTTGGATGTTATCTAGATCAAAAATGATGGACTACTAGCATCTCTGCAAAGTTTGGTAGTGGCAGAGATTTGCACGGGTGCTGACAATGCTTTATAAAATTAATTTGCTACTGCTCTCAGGAACAATTTGTTGCAAATGACCTTTACTGCTGAAGATGAAGACAAAGAAAGGACGTGAGATAAAGATGTGGAAATCAAAACCAAAGTCAAATGAAACCTGCTGAGCATCACGCTTTCAAGTCAGTGATAGCAGCGATAGGCTATGTAGAGATCACTCTATAACCACAAGAATCTATAGGATTAGATGGGCCTAGTAATTGTTCTCGCATGCAGCCTGCAAATTCCTTGACGCAGATGCTCAAGTAGATTTGCAGTCAATGAAAGTTTTACATAAAACAAATTCATCATCTCCCTACAGTCTTTCTATTGAAACTTAAATATAGATGTGAGATAAGAGGTATTGGTATTTTCCCTTTTATGTACATGGTTTATGTATGTAAATTGTAAACAAATGTAAGAATACTGGCACTCATTCCTAAACAATCTTTCAGTCCGTTGCAGTAAAAGCAACATAATACAGAATAAGTGCTTATTTTTTTCAGATTATACCAAAAAACCTATAAAGTAATTTTCAGTCACAGTTCACTGAATTTAATTTTAAAGCATAATATTGAAGTCAGGGTGTCTTCACAATTAACTGGGCATTAAATACAAGTGTGGTTGGATATACATTGAGTTAAATATATGCAAGTAAACCCTTGCAGGCAAATGGAAAAGGTTTAAGAAAAATTAAAAATGAACTCTCTTTGTAGGTGTACACTCAGTGATGTGCATTATTACATCTCAGTTGCTGAAGCAGAGCAGGAACATTTAAACCAAGTTTATGTCACTGTGGAGAATATTCAATTAGAAGTTATTTTTTGGAACTGGCAACATTTAAGGAATTATTACAAATTAGTTATCTCTGGGCATAGTTTACAGCAATTGGTGATATAGGAATTTATCTTTAGAAAGGTGCAGGAAAACAATTTCAGACAATCGTTTCCCATTGAATTTGCATTTTTTATTACCATTGCTAAGCAGAAGTGTGAAATGAATCTAGAATCGTTTAAAAAGGAGAGAACAGTGCAGAAAACAGTTCTTTCTCCATCAGATTTATTATCCACATATTTTGCATAATTTTTAATGTAACAGTATTATAAAACAAATTACACTGAATTTGTAGAATTTTAGAAGACAGGGAATTTTACTTTGATTGTGGCCAGTTATTGCTTTACTATGCTCCCATTTTAATGATTCAATAACATAGTATTAATAACATATAACAGAAGCTCACTCATCTGTTAATCCTAGTTGTTTATTTCCTGCCTCTCAGAAGAAAAGGAAATATTTCAGTGATGATCATGAAATTTCATTGATTTTCTTTTTATCTTCTTACATCTGGCTTAGAGGGCAGTACAGGAAATGGTATAAGTTATTTCAATTTGTTAACTGCATATATATGTATTTGTTTCTTAAGAGATATTCAGTATTTTCATGTACTCGGCATATATATTCCAGTAAGGAAACTATTTAAACTATTATAAACATAAAGCTAATTGGAAAGAGGATTATGGCTTTTTGTCTCTAGAAAAAAAATTATTCTAAAGCCAGTAATCTTTCTTTGAAATGTTTTACTTTTCCCTTGATAGCTCTGAAAAGAGACTTAGCTTGGCTAGTGAACTTCTTGGTCTAATTTAATTATGTGGTGAATTGGTGTGAAAGTTTGCTAGGGTATAAATAAAACTGTTGTTTAAAGTAGTCTCAACAAGGGAAGCAGGAAAGGATGACATCCATGAGAAATGAGTTTTCTGAGAGGTTTGCAAAGCTGACTGCAAGAAGATTTTTAGATGTTTTTTTCTTTCTACTGCAAAAATCTCATACATGCCTCTACTCAACATATGAAAGAAGGAAAAAATATGAACTAAAGCTTGAGGATTCAAAGCAAACAATACTGTACTGCCAGCCACTTGTTTTGTACCCTAGTCTAAGGCAGAGACTGCTTTGAAGACTAATAACTGCTGCAAGCTTGAAACCTCTGGCTAGTTTTACATTTTCAAGTGTTTCCACAGGGTAGGCTCCACTCCACAGTACTTCTAAATGAGGGCTTTGTTGGACACACAACTATGCATTAAGGAAGGAATGGCAGAGTAACATCTCATGAATTGGGCACCTCTGAAGAATCTATTTTAGCTGAATCCTAGTTTCAGATGCAAATGCATCACTTGAAACAAAAAAACAGTAAGCAAGTATGAATACTGCTAACCTGAGGAAGTAGGTGATATTTTCTAGGTTATTATTTGTAGTTACTGAATTTGTTTCATAGGTTAAACAAATTCTGGTATATCTTTTAATTTCCAAACTACAATACTGGATAAGCTAAATATAAGTGTAAAAAAATACAGATAATGGAAGCAAATTGTAATTCCAATAGGAATTTTACTGTATCCATAGCTTGGGATACCTTATCTCATCAAGGTAAAAGTAACAGTTTCATAATGACCTGGGGCTTGAATTATTAGTGTTCTAATAACTTATTAATGGGTTAATTTGTTTTAAGAGTTTAATAATGGGGGAATTTGATACCAAATGAAATATTTGCTCTCACAGTCTCTCCTGGTGAGAAACATAACTGAAGAAACAGGGAAGAACCATAGCCATTCGCAGATCAATGATTACTTCCACCATCACCCCTATCAAAAATGTTTAGCTCAATGAACAATTCTTAAAATTTCAAAATAAAAAATCTGCAGAGTTGTTATACACATGAATCATGGTGGGTTTGATGCACAATTATCACAGAAAAGAGTACTTTATCTCGCTTTTCAAGATAACCGATTTCAGACAGTGCATTGAGGAATAAAAGATATCATATAGATGATATTAGTGAAAATAGTAGGAATAATCTATCTACTCTGACTCAAACAGTAAATGAGAAAATTGTTTACTGTTTCTGAAAAATTTTACAATGCAATATTATAAAAGAGTAATGCACAAATCACTGCCTAACCAAAAATTTATTTTAAGATGAAATAAAACAGGACTTCTAAATGTCAGTTTTCATTCAAAGGGGAAATTCAATCTGCATTTCCTAGAGGTGCAAGAACTCTGGAAATATAAATGGATTCTAATTCATAATTATAAATTGCTCTACCTGCAAATATATAGGGATATTTAACTATAATCTCCATATACTTCTGTAGCTCTATAACTGACTTCTGGCTGACATCTGAATATGAGAATGAACTGATCACTTTTAATTGAAACACATTAATATAATTGGTGGATGTACAATAAAAGAGATTCAGAAGTTCATTTTACTCAATTAAAACATTTAAAGGCTAGTGTGGAAAATAGAAAAGATTGCAGAATTTTGCCCCAAACCCCAGAAATTATTGACAGAAAATTCTACTTTGACCCAAATACATAACCTTTGGAACGCACAAACCAAGAAGCAAAGCTGCATTACTTGTTCAATAAAGTCAGAAATATAGTTGTATTATATTTCTTCTACTTTTTCTACTTTCTTCACTCAGATTCCACATCAAGATTTCCTTTAATACAATTATCACCATAGGAAACTACTACAACATAGGTTAAAGAAATGGCAAAGGCATAAAGGAAGTGCAACTATGCAATTCAAAAATACAGAATTACATATAAATTAAAAGGATTAAGGTTTCACATCTGAAAATCCCTGTTAGGATGAGCTATATAAAAATTAGAGATCTGGTGTGAAAGATAACAATTTCTGTTGGACCACAGGCATGATTAAATAATATAGTTTCTATAGATCCAGAAATAGGCCTTACTAGAAAAAAAGAAAGAAAGAAACAAAAAAAAAAACCACAACAAAGACCAAACACTTTTCATCTAGTTGCCAAAATACAACAGAGCTTACTTTAATATATCATCACTTCTAACATTCTAAATGTTACTGAGATTATAATATAATATTTTCACTTTTTTTCCCCCCCAAGAAGTATCTACTGCTAATTGCGAATGTATTTTGTAAGAAATATAATTTGATTTGCTAGAATGTAAGCTCATCCTAAATTGATGTCTGGCATTTTTTTGTGGGAACATTACACAGCCATTTATTGACAACAACAAAGTCTGTTTTACTTCTTTTAAAAAGTATGACTATTTAGACAAATTTCAAAAAGGATGATAAACATTTCTATATAAGATAGATATGTGCTATCCTGTAAAAGATAATTTGGGTAGTCAGCAAATCCCTACTGGTGCAAATGTGAGGAGACACTGGCCAGAAAAATCTGTCTTGTTTTCAGAATGTGTAACACTTCTCTTAGAGAAATAAAAGGCTCTCTCACTAAAATCTTAGCTGTCACATTAGCATTAAATCAGTGCCTGCCAGCAAACATGGCAAAAGGTTGTCAAAGGTTCTGATTGTAAACGCTATTTTTCTGAGAGCTTAAACAATACTACAGAAAAGGGCTCTGGGCTGAAGTGTGGAATATTGCACATTGCTTAGAAAGTGTGTCTTTAGGCACTTATTTTTTAATTCCTTTACTGTGATAGGTTCTAATCCTGAAAAGCAAAGCTTAAGTGAAAGCAATAGGACACAATCCCTACGGATTCTCAAGCACTGGACACACATCATGCAATTTGCAATCTGATCCTGCTTGCTGGGATCCCAGTCAGAACCTGGTTCCTTAGAATTCCTTTAAATTAAATTGATTTAAGACTACCACGGTTTAAAGACATTTTATTTGGATTAAGAGCTGAATTCATATATTTCCTTGAGAAAACTCTTCATGAGTATTCATGCATAGGCATCTCTTCATCTTTTTATTGCAAAAGAAGAACCAGATGTACAACTGAGAGACCAGTCTCCGCTGAATTAACCCCATTTTCCCCAAGGACAGCTCCAGAACAGCCGCCATGAAAGTACTTAAAAAGGGAAACATCAGTATCAGTCATGAAAAAAAGCCTGTGAATACAAGGAAACACCTTAAAAGGTCACAAAAGTTGAAAGAATAATGCACCAATCCAGCAAATGCTAGAGTGACATCCAATCTACAAATGTGCAGAAACAAGATGAGCAAATACCATGTATCTCTTTAAAAAAAGAGAACATTATTGCCTGAAAAAATACAGATTAACACATCAGATTAAAAAGAAAAGCCTTCTCATTATGTATCTCAGCTAGTCCATACCAGAAACATAGGAGTGAGCCTAGATTGCACTTCTATTTATGTCACCAAATAAGCATTAGTATAAACCATACAAAGAATGCCCCCAAAGTATTTGTGAAATACAATACATTAAATTGCTCCTAAATACTGGGGTTTTTTTTAATTTAAATGCTGTTAATTTTGTCATTGAAACTTTAAAATTTTTTGCTGTCACTCAAGTTAGTCAGAAACAGAATTCATGCATACAAGAAATGACAAAATAGTGTTTTAAATAGTGTACCATCTATTTAGTGAAATCAGAATAAAAGGTTTAAACATTTTAGCAAACATTGACCAGCTCTATGTGCTAGTAATGGTATATCTACAACAATTTTGAGTCAACGCCTCCCTTTCATTTCAACCATTGGAGTTCAGTATCTCTGTAAAGAGGATTTTAAGTCCCTAATCGTAATTGGAGCTAAATAGTTTGGATCATTACTTAATTTAAAAAAAAAATAAAATTGTAATGGCATTTTATGGATTAATGACAAGGTAGACAAGACTACTTTTAACCAAGTATCATTAGCCTGTAAGAAAGAATTAGTTCACCTTCATAGAGCCTAAGGTCATATATAAACAGAAAAGATCTTGATGACACTGAAACCTGGAAGGTACACAACAATAGCAAAAGTAGAACTGAGAACAGGCTTATCTGGTTTACTTGAGTAAACCAAGCCTTCAACAAGCTAACTTAACATTATGTATCTGAGCATAATTAGGCCTGATTTGAATCATTTGAAGCTTAATGCTGCAGTCTCTTTTACACAGAAGCAGGAAGCTAGCTACTGGATGAATGAATTTTGCCAGAGAAAGGGAGAAGGATACTTCAACACAGAAAAGACAGAAAACATTGCCATACAAAAAGAGGACAAAGATTTCATTAACACTTCGCAAGTGGCAACTGCTGTGTTCAACAAGGGGCAGTGCTTGCAGAGAATGGGCTGGTCTACTTTAACTGAAGAGATTGAATTCCTTATTAATACACCAGTTGAAAAAACATAGTTTACGAAACCATTTAATATTTTTATTTTTCTGAAGTAATAAAAGAACTTTTTTTTTAAATCTAGGGTGGTTCCAGATAGTTTCTAATTCTCTCCCTCATAAAGGCAACTTTTTCATAACTATTAACATTTGTTTTACTGATGCACTACTTTATTGCAAAATTTAATTCCTTTTAGTGTGAAATAGGAATACCCAGCCTATAAGTGATCTATAAAATTCAACAGAAAGGGGAACAATAAAGATGAGCATAGGTTAAGCCCAAGTTCAAACATATCAGCAGAAACAAAGTCAGAAGTTCATAGATTAGCTGAATTCTTATTAATTAGCATGACATTGACATATTTTGTAAAACCACGGGTGAAGATTTCTTGCTGCGAAATAATGTATCCTAATAACCCTCAGTGGGAACATCCACTTGAAGGAGAAAGGAAGTGATAGGAATGTGAATAGCAACAAATTATTAGAAAGATAGTATTCACTAAACAGTTTTATGAAATTCACAAATGATACATCTTATTTACTAGTGAGGCTGCATTTATCTCTCACCTAACATTCCAAAGGTACTGAGAACTAGATGATGTTAACTGTAGTGAAAAGAAATGTTAGTGGAAAGTTAAAAAGTAGAAATAAAAAAAAAGTGTGTTTTATCAGAATCAGATATACTGAAGTCCATGTTAGTCAAGTTAGTATAAACTATAATGCAAAACTCAAGTTAGACACTATAAATACACTGTATTTTGGGCAAGCGAAGAAGGCTTTTGTTATGGAAATTATTACTTTGTAGGCCTACTGAAGCACTTTTTATCATTCAACAGACATCTCAGTGTGAGTGATTTGGTAGCCTGGAGTTGCTCGGTAGGAGTCTACCTTGCATTTGCAGAAGGTTTTTCCTAGAGTTTCTCAACAAAGGTTATCAAAAATAGTAAGCAGGTAAGAAAGCAGGCATGTATAACTTAGACTTTAAAAGCAAAGTAGTAGACAGTTAGAAGTGAAGATCCAGCTCCTGAAATTGAGAGACATTTCCGCTGGACTTTTTCAAAGAGTTTTTCTAGGATCTGTGCTGTTCAACATTTATAAATAATCTGGGAAGAGAGATGAGGGTTGTTGAGAAATGCTCCTGACTGGAGTTATTTGGGTTAGCTAGGACAAGGACAGACAGTGTAGAATTCCAGAAATTCTGTACTCACAAGCCTCACTCATGGCAAAACAATGGCAGAACAAATGACCTGCAAATAAATGTAAAGTGATACACAAGAGAGGGTGAGCGAAGGTGGAAAATTTAACATAGTGGGTCTGGTATTGACAGTCACCATGGAGAAATGAGCCCATAGTTGCATAGCCGTTCAATATTGGTATTCAGTGAGAAACTAAGAAAGAAAAGCTGAGGGAATGATTTTGAAATAGTATAAAACTAAGAACTTTCACGCTTTGAAAGCCATGAGTAGCATGCAAAATCCAAAACAAGGCAAGAAAGATTAACAACTTCTATACAGAGTAGGATACTTCCCTTGAAAAGACCATCTCCACAGGATAGAGATGAGGTTCACAAATTACTGGCAGCATAAAGGGAATGGATTGTTTACAGCTCAATCAAATCCAACGCAGTGCAGATTCAAATTAAGATAGAAGGAATCACATTCAAAATAATAAAAAAGTTATTTATCCATGAAATGAACAAGGTAGTAGACCCATGCAACTCATACCTGTTCTAAGACTTAAATAGGTTTGTGGGAATAGATTCAGGGAACTAAAATACAACAAAATCTTAGTCTTTAGAAACCACATACATCTGATTAAATTTCATCAGCTAAAACTCTTGGAGGCTGGGGAATCTAGTTCTAGTTCTTATCCTTCCCTGAGCATATATTTGTAATCACTGCCCAGAGACACAATGCTGTCCAGACAATTTTACCCTAATCCATGGGCATACTTCTTTTGTTATGTTTCCCATGGTCATTACCTTTAGGCAGCTGCCTGAAGTGGGCATGGATGCCTTTGAGGCACCTAATCCTGTTGATGTGTGATACATTTAAAATATTTGCTTCTCAGTTTTGGGTTACTCTTGGAGGGTAGAAGGGAAGAAGGATCATAAAATATAAGTGCTACAGAACTTCACTTATAAACTCAGGCATCTTTTATTGGATATCATCTGAAATGTCAGAAATTTTTCATGCTTTTAGGATAGTTCAATGAGTTTTTTGCATTATCATGTCCATGAAGTATCTGGCTTCAAATGCTAGTATCTTATAAGTGAATCAGTAGACAAGTGCAAACATGGAATCTCTCTGAGAAGTTAACAAGTCTCCCAAGGTGAATTGCCCTTTGCTACTGAAGAATATCTCCTGGCAACAATTTGAATACCAATGAGATAACATGTAACTTCCTCTAAAGCTTTCCAAATGAAACAACATGGCTTTATCATAGCAGTAAGTAGTAACACTTCATTTAATATGTACATTATTGCTGAATTATAATGGATTGTCTAAAAAGTTGTATAATATTCACATTAATACTAAATTAATTCATTATGATGAGTGCAATTACAATGAATACTAACTAAATTAATGGCAGCTAGACATGCTAGAAAAGTGTTACCCATTTACTTGACATGTTCCAAACGGAATATATTTTGTTAATGTCTTTGGAGCAGTAGTGTGAATAGTTCGGATAGGAGTGTGAAGCAGAGTGTTTAGTAGAGGGTTTTTTTTAGTATCATTGAACAAAATATTTTAATGTATGTTAGGCTTCTATGTAGATATATAAATATATCATGCAATCTGAATGTATTATCTGAATCAAATAAAAATAGCAAATCCTCAAATTATTCATATAATAGGGCTTCCGTTTGTATTTAGTTTCACTTACACACGTATATGAATAAAATCCTAGATGCACAGTCAGAAAAACAGGAGGTCAGGAAACGGACTGGATATGCTGCTGTGCCCCAGTTTTGCACTCCAGTATTCATTCTGGTGTGCACTCTGCAGATCAACCATGTTCCAAGAAAAGCCTGATGTCAGGTGGTATGTTTAGCATGCTTCTGCATTTATATTTCTTGACCTGTTGGCCTAAGCCTTACATAAACTATTCTTGCCGATGGCAAGAGAAATCTGGCTTGGGAATTGTATCTGTAGCCACATGCCAGATGTCTCACAGGCTCTAACAGAGTATTAACTGTTCACCAGTTTTCAAGGAAGAGAGCAGTTTTAACCATAAGATAAAATTTTAGTGGATTTAGAAAAATAAAATGTAATACTTAATTCAACAGGGGAAAAAAAGAGAGTTACTTACAATACTGTTTTCAATCAATGGAATACAATTTTGCTGCCATCTCTGAAAGCAAACAAAGGAAAAGAAATATTGTTTGACATAGGTAACAGAATTATAAAAATTTTATGTACAAGTAAAGAGAGTATAATTAGATATATACTATACTAATAGGCAACTAAAATATTATCATACTTATTCTTCCTCTGCTTTGATTCAATGGCAA
>WBND01002334.1:0-16327 GCA_013398595.1 Tychaedon coryphoeus | reverse complement strand
TCTGCAGTTATGCTAGCATAGCAACGTCTTGTCCCTTCTAAATTGCGCAAACAAAGTGCTACAAGCAAGGTCGTGGTACAAAGTGCCACAAGCAAGGTCGTGGTTACTTATTTTTTACTTCTACTTCTACTTCTACTTTTTATTGAAATAATGAACAAAAAAAAAGGCTTCTTTGGTATTTTCTTACATCTGCATTTCGAATATTTACCACAAAAGGATGCATGCCGTATAGGTATGCAATAACAAAGCTAGCATACGTTGATGCTTCTTCTTACCACTAGTGTTTCCAGGCGTCTGGCGAGGCGAACCGTATTGGAGGGAGAACACAGCGAACATATAAACTGGCCGGACACAACGCACACTGCACTGATGCGGTGGATGGCGATATGCGTTTATTTCCTGCAAACGCAGGCTTAAATACCCGCGGTATACTACACGTAACTTCCTTGGAACCATTAAACATAACGGGATTGGTCAGCACCATGGAGAGGGTGGGGTCCTGTCTTTCCCGTACATCCTGAGGTTTATCGGTTTGGCTTTCCAGCTAACCACATTTCTCCCCTCTCCATGAGCAGTTAAATTTTTATAAAGGTGTTAGTATTAACTTATGAACGTGTTAGTAAAAACATCACTTAATTTGAACACCAAATACGGCCACAACTTGGGCAACATAACTGGCAAAGTTAACATGCTTAGGTGAACTGCTGAAATTATTTTAAGTTAACTGTTTTTGCTCTAAGAGCATAATGTCGATTTTACTTAACCGGGTCTTAAGAAACTGGGCAACTTTATTAAGAAGAGAGGGACCGAACATAAGTGTAACCATAGTAACTATAACTGGTCCCATGAGGGTGGAAACAAGGGCAGTAATCCAAGGGTATTGGCTGAAAAGGGAATTAAACCAATTTTGTTGTTGGAGTCAGAGTTCTTGGCTGCGGCGTTGGAGCCTGTCTTTAAGTTCTGCCATGCTTTTCCTAATGACTCCTGATTTGTTAATGTAAGTGCAGCATTCTTCGTTTAAGGCGGTGCACAGGCCTCCCTGCTGCATTAGTAGGAGGTCTAAACCTCATCTGTTTTGCAGTACTATCTCTGAAAGGGAAAAGAGAGACACTTCAAAATTAAGAATAGTCTGTTGAATTCTGAGCAAGTCCTCGTCAATAGTCATTTGTAGCTGCATTAGGTTTTGCTTTTGCGTCACAAGCGCTGAAACGCCTGTTGCTGTGCCGGTTGCTCCGAGGCTCAGGAGTATTGCGAGACTGATAAAGCTCACTCCACCTCTTTTCTGTTGACTGTTTAGAGGAGGCATTTATCAATAAATGAATACGCAGACTTCTACTTTGTGGCAACTTTAGTCTGGGAGAAATCCTGATCCGTTTGGCATTTCAGTGGGCAGAAGCCCAGCCTCAGGCCCAGGACCCTGGGATCAAACTGGGGCCTATTTCTCTGTGAAATAAATCTCACTCCACCACTTTTATAATGTCTATTAAGTCGAGGCTTTCATCACTCAATGAAGAGCCAGGGTTCCAGTTGGTGGCATCCTTAGTGTGGGAAAATGCTGATCCGTTCAACATTTTAGCTGGTAGAAGCCCAGTCTCAAGCCCAGGACTTGGACACAAACAGGGTCCTATTTCCCTGTGAAATAACGCTCACTGCATCACTGTGGTAGTATGTATTTAGAGGAGGCGTTTATCACTTAATGAACACCCAGGGTTCTACTTGGTGGCAACTTTAGTGTTGGAGAAATTCTGATCCCTTCTGCATTTTAGTAGGCAAAAGGCCAGTCTCAGGCCCAGGAAGTGGGCACAAAAAGGGGCCTATTTCTCTGGGAAATAAAGGTCACTCCACTACTTTTGTAATGTCTATTTAGAGGAGGCGTTTTTCACTTATTGAACAGCCAGGGTTCTAATTGGTGGCAGCTTTAGTCTGGGAGAAATCCTGATCCATTCGGCATTTTAGCAGGCAGAAGCCCACTCTCAGGTACAGGTCCTGGACACAAATAGGGGCCTATTTTTCTTTGAAATAAAGCTCAACTTATCAGTTTTATAATGTCTATTTAGAGGAGGCATTTTTAATCCTTTGAACAGCCAGGGTTCTATTTGGTGGCATTTTTAGTGTGGGAGAAATCCTGATGCCTTGGGAATTTTAGCAGGCAGAATCCCAGTCTCTGGCCCAGGACCTGGACACAAATTGGAGCCTATTTCTAACAGAAATAAAGCTCACTCCACAACTTTTTAAATGTCTATGTAGAGGAGGCACTTCTGACTCAATGAACAACAAGTGTTCGAATTCGTGGTATATTTAGTGTGCAAGGAATCCTAATCCGTTTGGAATTTTAGCAGGCAGAAATCCTCCCTCAGGCCCAGGACCTGGACACAAACGGGAGTCTATTTCTCTGTGAAATAAAGCTCACTTAACCAGTGTTGTAATGTCTATTTACGGGAGGCATTTATCACTCAATGAAGAGCCGAAGTTCTAATTGGTCGCATCCTCAGTCTGGGAGAAATCCTGATCCCTTCGGCATTTTAGCAGGCAGAAGCCCAGTCTCAGTCCCAGGACCTGACTACAAACAGGGGCCTATTTCCTGGGAAATAAAGGTCACTCCACCACTTTTGTAATGTCTATTTAGAGGAGGCGTTTATCACTCAATGAAGAGCCAGGATTCTACTTGGCAGCATCTTTAGTGTTGGAGAAATCCTGATCTCTTCTGCATTTTAGTAGGCAAAACCCCGTCTTAGGCCCAGGATCTGGGAACACACAGGGGCCTATTTCTCAGGGAAATAAAGCTCACTGCAGCACTTTTGTAATGTGTATTAAGAAGAGGCGTTTTTCGCTATATGATCAACCAGGGTTCTAATTGGTGGCATCTTTAGTCTGGGAGAAATCCTGATCCGTTGGGAATTTCAGCAGGCAGAATCCTCGTCTCAGGCCCAGGACCTGGACACAAACAGGGGCCTCTTTCTCTGGGAAATAAAGGTCACTCCACCTCTTTTCTGATGTCTATTTAGAGGAGGTGTTTATCACTCAATGAAGAGCCCGGGTTCTATTAATTGGCATCTTTCGTGTGGGAGAAATCTTGATTCTTTGGGAATTTTAGCAGGCAGAAATCCTGTCTCAGGCCCAGCACCTGGACACTTGCAGAGGCCTATTTTCCTGTTGAATAAAGCTCACTCCAGAACTGTTGTAACGTATATTTCGTGGAGGCGTTTATTACTCAAAGAAGAGGTGTGGTTCTATTTGGTGGCATCTTTAGTGCGGGAGAAATCCTGATCCGTTGGGAATTTTAGCTGGCAGAAACACGAACTCCGTCCCGGGACCTGGACTCAAACCGAGGGCTCATCCGATGTAAAGTAAAGCTCACTCCACCACCGGTTTAATGCGTATTTAGAGGAGGCGTTTATAACTCAATGAACAGCCCAGTGTTTATTGGGTAGCATCTTTAGTCAGGGAGAAACCCTGATCCTTTCGTCATTTTAGCAGGCAGAAGCCCAGGCTCAGTCTGGGAACCTGGACAAAAACAGGGGCCTATTTCTCTGTGAAGTAAAGGTCACTTCACCACTTTTGAAATGACTATTTGGAGGAGGCATTTTTAACTGTTTGAACAGGCAGGGTTCTACTTAGCGGCATCTTTTCTCTGGGGGAATACCTGATCCGTTCTGCATTTTAGCAGGCAGAGCCCAGTCTCAGACCAACGGCCTTTTCACAAACAAGGGCCTATTTCCCTGTGCAATAAAGCTCAACTTTACCAATTTTGTAACGTTTTTTTAGAGAAGGCATTTTTAACTGTTTCAACAACCTGGCTTATATTTGGGGGCATCTTTAGTCGGGGAGAAATCCTGTTCCGTTCAGAATTTTAGCAGGCAGGAGCCCCGTCTCAGGCCCAGGACCTTGACACAAACTGGGGCCTATTTCTCTGTTAAGTAAAGCTCTCTCAACGACTGCTGTAAAGTCTATTTACAGGAGGAGTCTATCACACAATGAAGAGCTCGAGTTCTATAAGGTGGCATCTTCAGTGTGGGAGAAATCCTGATCCATTCGGAATTCTAGCAGGCAGAAACCAACCCTCAGGCCCCGGACCTCGACACAAACAGGGGCTTATTCCTCTGTGAAATAAAGCTCACTACCACCATTTTTGTAATGTCTTTTTAGTGGTGACCCTTATCGCAGAATGAGTAGCCGTGGTTCTATTTGGTGGCATTTTTAGTCTAGAAGAAATCCTGATCCGTTTGGCATTTTAGCAGAAGCCCAGTCTTAGGCCCAGGACTTGGACACAAACAGGAGCCTATTTCTCTTTGAAGAAACGGTCACTCTGCCACTATTTTCGTGTTCGTTTAGAGGAGGGGTTTATCACTAAATAAACACACGGAGTTCTAAGTGGTGGCATCCTTAGTCTGGGAGAAATCCTGATCCGTTCGGCATTTTAGCAGGAAAAAGCCCTGTCTCAGGCCCCAGATCTGAACAAAACTTGGGCTTATTTCTCTATGAAATAAAGCTCACTCCACCTCTTTTCTGTTGTCTGTTTAGAGGAGGCATTTATCAATAAATGAATACACAGAGTTCTACGTGGTGGCATCTTTAGTCTGGGAGAAATCCTGATTCGTTTGGCATTTTAGCAGGCAGAAGCCCAGTCTCAGGCCCACGACCGGACTACAAACAGGGGTTTTTTTCTCTGGGAAATAAAGCTCACTCCATCTCCTTTTTGTCGTCTATTTCGAGGAGGGAGTTATCACTCAATGAACAGCCCGGGTTCTGTAAATTGGCCTCTTTAGTCTGGGAGAAATCTTGATTTGATGGGAATTTTAGCAGGCAGAAACACAGTCTCAGGCCCAGGACCCTGGGATCAAACAGGGGCCTATTTCTCTGTAAAATAAAGCTCACTCCACTACTTTTATACTCTGTATTTAGAGCAGGGGATTATCAATCAATGAACAGTTGTGGTTTAATTTGGTAGGATCTTTAGTCTGGGAGAAATCCTGATCCATTCGAAATTTTAGCAGGCAGAAGCCCACTGTCAGTCCCAGCACCTGGAAACAAACTGGGGCCTATTTCTCTGTGAAATAAATCTCACTCCACCATTTCTGTAATGTCTATTTAGCAGTGGCATTTTTAATTGTTTGAAAAGCCAGGGTTCTAATTGGTTACATCTTTAGTCTGGGAGAATTCCTGATCTGTTCGGCATTTTAGGAGGCAGAAATCCTCCCTGAGGCCCAGGAGCTGGACACAAACAGGAGCCTATTTCTATGTGAAATAAAGCTCTCTTCACCACTGTTTTAATGTCTATTTAGAGGAGGCATTTATTACTCTATGAACAGTTGTGGTTCTAATTGGTGGTATATTTATTCTGGGAGAAATCCTGATCCCTTCAGAATTTTAGCAGCCAGAAGCCCAGCATGAGGCGCGGGACCTGGCTACAAACAGGGGCGTATTTCTCTGTGAAGTAAAAGTTTCTCCACCACTTTTGTAGTTTTCTTTTTAGAGGAGGCATTTACCACTCAATGAAAAGCCTGGGTTCTATTTGGTGTCATATTTATTCTGGGAGAAATCTAAATCTGTTTGGAATTTTAGCTGGCAGGAATACAGGTGCAGGCCCAGGGCCCAGGGTACAAACAGGGGCCTCTTTCTCTGTGAAATAAAGCTCGCTCCACCACATTAATAATGTGTATTTAGAGGAGGGGTTTACCAATCAATGAACAGGTGTGGTTTTGATTGGTGGCATCTTTAATCGGGGAGATAACCTGATCCGTTTGGCATTTTAGCATGGAGAAACCCAGTCTCAGGCCCATGACCTTGACAGAAACTGGGGTCGATTTCTCGCTCAAGTAAAGCTCAATTAACGACAACTGTAAAGTCTATTTGGAGGAGGAGTCTATCACTCCATGAATAGGTCGGGTTCTATAAGGTGGCATCTTTAGTGTGGGAGAAATCCTGATCCGTTTGGCATTTCAGCAGGCAGAAACCCAGCCTCAGGCCCAGGACCTGGATCCAAACAGGGGCCTATTTCTATCTGAAATAATGCTGTCTTCACCACTTATATAATGTCTATTAAGAGGTGGCATTTACCACTCAATTAACAGCCCAGGTTCTATTTCGTGCCATCCTTAGTCAGGGAGAAATCCTGATCCGTTTGGCATTTTAGCAGGCAGAAGCCCAGTCTCAGGCCAAGGACCTTGACACAAAGAGGGGCCAATTTTTCTGAGAAATAAAGCTCACTCTACCACTGTGGAAATGTCTATTTAGAGAAGGCGTTTATCACTCAATGAAGAGCCAAATTTCTATTCGGTGGCTTTTTTCGTCAGGGAGAAATCCTGATCCATTGGGAATTTCAGCAGGCAGAAGCCCAGTCTCAGGCCCTGTACCTGGACACAAACAGGGGCCTATTTCTCTATGAAATAAAGCTCACTCCACCTCTTTTCTGATGTCTATTTAGAGGCGGCATTTACTACTAAATGAACAAAGAGAGTTCTAAGTAGTGGCGTCTTTAGTGTGGGAGAAATCCTGATCCGTTCGGCATTTTAGCAGGGAGAAACCCAGTCTCAGGCCTAGGACCTTGACACAAACTGGGGCCTATTTCTCTCTTAAGTAAAGCTCACTCAACGACTGCTGTAAAGTGTATTTGGAGGAGGAGTCTATCACTCCATGAACAGGTCGGGTTCTATTAGGCGGCATCTTTAGTCTGGGAGAAATCCTGATCCGTTTGGCATTTTAGCAGGTAGAATCCGAGTCTCAGACCCAGGGCCCTGCGTGCAAATAGGAGCCTATTTTTCTGAATAACTAAAGCTCACTTTTCCAGTTTTTTAATTTCTATTTAGAGGCGGCGTTTATCACTCAATGAACAGGTGTGGTTCTAATTGGTGGCATCTTTACTGTGGGAGAAATCCTGATCAGTTGGGAATTTTAGCAGGGAGAACCCAGTCTCAGGCTCAGGACCTGGACACAAACATCGGCCTATTTCTCTGTTAAGTAAAGCTCACTCCATGACTGCTGTAAAATCTATTTCGAGGAGATTTTTATCTCTCGATGAACAGACTGGGTTGTACTACGTGGCATCTGTATTGTGGGAAAAATCCTGATCCTTTTGGTATTTTAGAAGGCAGAAGCACAGTCTCTGGCCCAGGACCCTGGGAATAAACAGAGGCCTATTTCTCTGTGAAATAAAACTCATGTTTCCAGTTTTGTAATGTTTATTTAGAGGAGGCATTCATCACTCAATGAATATCCAGGGTTTTATTTGGTGGCATCTTTAGTCTATGAGAAATCCTGATCCGTTCGGAAGTTTAGCAGCCAGAAGCCCAGTATCAGGCCCAGGACCTGGAGAGAAGTAGGGGTCAATGTCTCTGTGAAATAAACATACAAAGCAAGAAGAAGTAAAACACAGTGCACCAAAGTGCTCTGCACAGTGTACCGATTGTCAGCGACTAATGATAAGAAGCAGCATCAAGGTATGCTACTTTGTTATTGTACACCTATTCGTCATGCAGCCTTCTGTGCTAAACGTCACGCTTGCTTTTATGCTCCGAGGTGCAAGGAATGCACTGGTATGTGCTGAGAAAGGGAAGAAACGTTTTGTGGGGTGCACACTTTCTCTATATATTTAGGCTCACTTTGTGCTCTTCGCTATGCAGTGTTACACTATTGCATGGCACACTTACGAGAAGCAGGAAATTCTTTTAGTTTCAGAGTGTTTAGAGGAAAAGTGCACGTTCCAGGCGTTTTTTGGCAGCAGAAACACATAGCAGCAGAGTGTTCTCTTTGAGGAGTAGGCGACACTTCACCTCCGTTAAAGAGAAATCGCTTCAAGATACAAAGGGAGAAGAAGGAAGACACAGTGCACCAGAGTGCTCCGCGCAGTGTACCGATTATCTGTGAGTAGTGGTAAGAAGCAGCCTCAATGTATGCCAGCTTTGCTACAACATACTTAATAGTCTTGCAGCCTTTTGGGGTAAACATGACGCTTGCTGTTAGGCGCCGAGATGCAGAGAACGCAATGGTATGTGCACTGGAAAGGAGAGAATTGCTTTGGGATGTGCACGTATTCTAATTACCTTCAGTTCCACTTCTGTGTTTTTCGCTAGGCAGAACTAGAAGGGCGCATGGTAGCCTTACAAGAAGCAGGGCAGACTGATATTATACTGAGGGTTTAGAAGAAAAGTGCACGTCCCAGGCGTGTTCTGGCAGCAGAAAAACCTAGCAGTAGGGTGTTCTCTTTGAGGAGTAGGCGACAATTCGCCTCCGTTAGAGAGAAGTCGCCGCAGGACACAAAGAGCGGACAAAGAAGCGGCCGAGCACCAGAGTGCTCTGCGCAGTGTACCGATTGTCAGTGACTAGTGGTAAGAAGAAGCATCAACGTATGCTAGCTTTGTTATTGCATACCTATACGTCATGCAGCCTTTTGTGGTAAATATTCGAAATACAGCGATCTCTTTCCATGTGTATTGGAAAGTGAGAATTACTGTGTGGTGTCCACGCTTTCTCCTTACCTTCAGGTACCCTTCTGTTGCCCTCGCATTCAGGAGTTGAAAGAGTGCTTGGCACTGTTTCAAGAAGCAACGTAGACTGCTACGGTACAGAGGGTCTAGAAGAAAAGTGCACTTCCCCAGGAGTCTGCTGGCAGCAGAAGAACATAGCAGCAGTGTGTTCTCTGGGAGGAGTAGGTGACAACTCACCTCCATTAGGAAGAAATCCCTGCAACATCAATAGCGCGACAAGGAAGACACAGTGCACATGAGCGCCCAGCGCAGTTTACCAGTTGTCAGCGGCTAGTGCTATGAAGCAGAATCAACATCAGCTAGCTCTACTGCTACATACCTAATCTTCATGCTGTCTTCTGTGGAAAACATAACGCTCGCTGTTATGCTCCGAAATGCACAGAACGCACTGGTGCCCTGCCCGCCCCCCCACAGCTGGGCCGGTGCTACCGTGTGTGCTACACCACTGGGAGTAAACACAGACCGCGTGTGTCCGGGACTAAAGAAAGGACTGGAACTGGGTTATTTCTTCTGGTTTTGTTGGTAATTTTAATAACTGCTGCTGTTTTTCTACTTCTGCGGTTAGATATATTAGTAAAGAGCTGTTATTTCTACCCTTATCTCTGCCTCAGCCCTTGATTTCAAATTCTCTTTTCCCAGAAAGGAGTTTCTGCCTTTTTTGGCAGGCACCTGTCCCAGAAACCAGGACAAACATACAAACTGCGAACAGGAAGACACAGTGCACAGGAACGCTGAGCGCAGTGTACCAGTTGTCAGTGAGTAGTGCTAAGAAGCAGAATCAACTTCAGCTAGCTCTACTGCTACATACCTAATCTTCATGCTGTCTTCTGTGGAAAACATGACGATCGCTGTTATGCTCCGAAATGCAGGGAACGCACTCGTACGTTCAGTGGAAGGGAAGAAATTATCTGTGGTGTGCAAGCTTCCTCCTTACCTTCAGGTACACTTCGGTGCCATGCGCTATGTAGAGTTGAAAGATTGCTTGGCACTTTTACAACAAGCAGGGCAGACTGCTATGGAAAAGATGGTTTAGAAGAAATGTGCACGTCCCTGGCGTGTTTTGGCAGCTTTAAAACCTAGCTGCAGAGTGTTCGTTGTGAAGAGTAGGTTACAATTCACCTCCGATAGAGAGAAACCGTAGCAGAACACAAAGAGCGAACAAAGAAGCCGGCGAGCACCAGACTGCTCTGCGCAGTATACCGATTGTCAGTGACTCTTCGTACAAAGGAAGATAAAAGTCAGCTAGCTTAGCTACTTCATACTTAATCGTCATACAGCCTTCTGTGGTAAACATGACGAGTGCAGTTATGCTCTGAAATGCAGAGAAGACACTGTTATGTGCAGTGGAAGGGGAGAAATGCTCTGTGCTGTGCACGCTTTCTCCTTAGCTTTAGGTACACCTCTGTGTTTTTCTCTTAGAAGTTTTAAAAGATTGAATGGCATACTCACAGGAAGGAAGGGAGATTGCTATGGTACAGAGGATATAGAAGAAAAGTGCGCATCCCAGGCGTGTTTTGGCAGCAGAAAAACCCAGCAGCAGAGTGTTCTCTTTGAGGAGTAGGAGACAATTCACCTCCGTTAGAGAGAAGTCTCCGCAGGACACAAAGAGCGGACAAAGAAGCGGCCGAGCACCAGAGCACTCTGCGCAGTGCACCGATTGTCAGTGACTAATGGGAAGAAGGAGCATCAACGTATGCTAGCTTTGTTATTGCATACCTATACGTCATGCATCCTTTTGTGGTAAATTTTCGAAATGCAGAGATCTCTTTCCATTTGCATTGGAATGTGAGAACTGCTGAGTGGTGTCCACGCTTTCTCCTTACCTTCAGGTACACTTCTGTTGCCCTCGCATTCAGGAGTTGAAAGAGTGCTTGGCACTGTTACAAGAAGCAATGTAGACTGCTAAGGTACAGAGGGTATAGAAGAAAAGTGCACTTCCCAGGCGTTTTTTGGCAGCAGAATAACATAGCAACGGAGTGTTTTGTGCGAGGAGTAGGCGACTATTCACCTCCCTTAAAGAGAAATCGCTGCAAGATACAAAGCGAGAAGAAGGTAGACACAGTGCACCAGAGTGCTCTGCGCAGTGCACTGATTATCAGGGACCAATGGGAAGAAGCAGCATCAACGTATGCTAGCTTTGTTACTACACACCTTTTCGTCATGGAGCCATCTTAGGTAAACATGAGGTTTCCTTTTAGGCTCCGAGATGCAAGGAACGCACTGCTATGTGCTGTGAAAGGGAAGAAGTGCTTTGTTCTGTGCTCGCTTTCTCTATAACTTTAGGCTCACTTTCAGCTCTTCGCCCTGCAGGGTTACAAGAGTGCATGGCACTCGTAGAAAAAGCAGGATAGGCTGTTATTTTCTAAGGGTTTAGAAGAAAAGTGCATGTCCCAGGCGTGTTTTGGCAGCAGAACAACAAAGCAGCGGAGTGTTCTGTGTGAGGACGAGGCGACAATTCACCTCCGTCAAGGGAAATCGCCGCAGGACACAAAGAGCAAACAAAGAAGTTACCGAGCCCCAGGTTTCTCTGCCTAGTCTGCTAATTGTCAGTGATTAGTGCTGAGAAGAAGAATCAACGTCATCTAACTTAGCTACTACATACCGAATCATCATGTAGCCTCTTGTGGTAAACATGACGCTTTCTGTTGGGCCCCGAGATGTAGACAACACACTGGTATGTGCAGTGAGGGGGAGAAATGCTGTGTGGTGTGCACGCTTTCTCCTCAGATTTAGGTACACTTCTTTGCTCTTCGCTCTGCAGAGTTAAAAGCTTGCATGGTTCTCTTACAAGAAGCAGGATAGACTCTAGTGGTTTAGAGAGTTTCGAAGAAAAGTGCACATCCCAGGCACGATTTGGCATCAAAAAAACCTTGCAGTCGAGTGTTCTGCATGAGGTGTTAATATCAATTCACCTCCGTTAGAGAGAAATCTATGCAGGACATAAAGCGTGGAGAAAGCGTGGACACCACTCAGTAGTTCTCCAATTCGCACTAAACACAGAAAGCAAACACTTCATCTTGAATATTTACTGCAGAAGGCTGCATGACGAATAGATATGCAGAAACAAAGCTAGCTGACATTGATGCTGCTTCTTACCAGTAGTCGCTGACAACCGCTACGCTGCGCAGAGCACTCTGGTGCTCGGCGGCTTCTTTGTTGGCTCTTTGTGTCCTTCGGGGATTTTTGGCACAAGGAGGTAATTTGTCGCCTACTCCTAAAACAGAACACTCTGCTCCTGGTTTTTCTGTTGCCAAAACAGGCCTGGATTGTGCACTTTTCTTCTAAACCTTCTGTACCATAGCAGTCTGCCCTGCTCCTTGTATTAGTGCCAAGCACTCTTTCAACTCTGCCTTGCGAAATGCTCCTACGTGTACTTTGAGCTAAGAAGAAAGCGTGCACAGCACACAGTAGTTCTCACTTTCCACTACACATAGAAATGAGTTCTCTGCATCTCACATATTTACCACTGAAGGCAGCATGAAGAGCAGGTATTGCAGTAGCAAAGGTATTGAACGTTGAACTTCCTTCTTAGCACTAGGTACTGGCAACCGGTACGCTGTGTGGAAGCTATTTGGAGAGCAGGTGCATTAAGAACGCCTTGTGTTCTGAACAGCTTTGGAACAGTAAAGGTGCAGGAAGAAGCCTAGCACCACGTTCTGACATGGTCAGTAGCTGGGCGTTCCTTTTTCATGAAGCAAGAGCGACCTCAGCTGACGGCTCTTGGGAACAAACTCTTGCTGCACTGTCGCAAGAGAGTTCACGGCGCTCTGCATAACCCGCGATTGCTGCGTACCCGTCCCAGCTCCTCTGCCCAGCTGACCGCAGTGCGCGTGCGCTGCCCGAAGGGCTTCCGTTGATGGCCTAGGCCCTGCGGCGGCCGCTCGTCTCATTTAGCAGCTCCATGGTCAGCGAAAGACAGCGCGCCACTCTCGACGACGTCCCCCCCTCGCCCCCCCTCCCCCGGGCTTCCCCGGCTTTCCGGGCTACTGCGCCGGTACAGAGCGGGCTGCGCCTTGTACGGGCCGGACAGGCAGCGTGGCCGGGCCCGTGGCTCTCCTGCACTGCTCGGACTGCAGAAGAAATAGAGAAAGTTCACATTTCAAAGACAGCAGGCTGGGAGTTCAAAATGATCATTTGTACTATGACAGTAACTGTAAGAGCTGAGACTAAGGTGCAGTGGCCCAAGTAGCCAGCACGTACCCACAAATAACAAGGCCCTGCTTTAAACAATTGGAAATGGAAGAAAAAAAGAATTAAGCGCTCTTTGGAGCTTCTGACAGTCACCGCACTCTTTCTTCTTACTGCTTGATGGGAACCTGAGTCAAGTTTGTTTTGTCTGGAAACACAGCAAAGGGCCTAAAACCAACAGATGATGGATTAAAAGCAGGTAGGGAGCCAAACCCACATGGCAACAGGGGGCTATTATTGTGATGTTGCAGTGATGTTGCACAAACCTCTCCAAAATCATAGCCCAGGGGGCCTATTTCTCTGAGAAGTATAGCTAACTCCAGCACTTTTGTAATGTCTATATGGAGGAGGCATTTATCACTCAATGAACAGGTTTGGTTCTGTTTGGCGGCATATTTAGTCTGGGCGAAATCCTGATTCGTTTGGCATTTTAGCAGGCAGAAGCCCAGTCTCAGGCCCAGGGCCAAGACTCAAACAGGGGCCTATTTCTCTGTGAAATAAATCTCACTTTTCCAGTTTTGTAATGTCTATTTAGAGGAGGTCTGGATTACTCAATGACCGGGTGTGGTTGTAATTGGTGGCATTTTTAGTCTGGGAGAAAGCCTGATTCGTTCGGCATTTTAGCCGGCAGAAGCCCAGTCTCAGGCCCAGGACCTGGATACAAACAGAGGCCTCTTTCTCTGGGAAATAAAGCTCACTCCACGTCTTTTCTGATGTCTATTTATAGGAGGCGTTTATCACGCAATCAACAGCTCGGATTCTATTAATTGACATCTTTAGTCTGGGAGAAATCTTGATTCGATGGGAATTTTAGCAGGCAGAAGTCCTGTCTCAGGCCCAGCACCTGGGCACAAGCAGAGGCCTATTTTCCTGTTGAATAAAGATCACTCCAGAACTGTTGTAACGTATATTTCGTGGAGGCATTTATTACTTAATGAAGAGGTGCGGTTCTATTTGGTTGCATCTTTAGTGTGGCAGAAATCCTGATCCGTTGGGAATTTTAGCTGGCAGAAACACGGACTCACTCCTGGGACATGGACCCAAACCGTGGGATTATCCGATGCAAAGCTCAGCTCCCTCCAACACCGTTTTAATGCCTATTTAGAGGAGGCGTTTATCACTCGATGAACAGGCCAGGGTTTATTGGTAGCATATCTAGTCAGGGAAAAATCCTGATCCGTTCGTCGTTTTAGCAGGCAGAAGCCCAGGCTCAGTCCCGGAACCTGGACACAAACAGGGGCCTATTTCACTGTGCAATAAAGCTCACGTTACCAGTTTTGTTATGTTTATTTAGAGGAGGCATTTTTAACTGTTTTAACAGCCTGGGTTATATTTGGTTCATCTTCACTCGGGGAGAAATCCTGATCCGTTCAGAGTTTTAGCAGGCAGAAACCCAGTCTCAGGCCCAGGAATTTGACACAAACTGGGGCCTATTTGTCTGTTAAGTAAAGCTCACTCAACGACTGCTATAAAGTCTATTTACAGGAGGTGTCTATGACTAAATGAACAGCTCGGGTTCTATAAGGTGCCATCTTTATTCTGGGAGAAATCCTGACCCGTTCGGAATTTTAGCAGGCAGAAACCCTCCCTCAAGGCCCAGGACCTGGACACAAACAGGATCCTATTTCTATGTGAAATAAAGCTCACTTCGCCACTGTTTTAATGTCTATTAAGAGGAGGCTTTCATTACTCAAAGAACAGGTGTGGTTCTAATTGGTGGCATCCTTATTCTGGGTGAAATCTGAATCCCTTTGGCTTTTTATCCGGCAGAAGCACAGCATCAGGCCCTGGACCTGGGCAAAAACAGGGTCCTATTTCTCTGTGAAATAAAGCTCATTCCACCACATTAATAATGTCTATTTAGAGGAGGGGTTTATAAATCAATGTACAGGTGTGGTTTTGTTTGGTGGCATCTTTATTCTGGGAGAAATCCTGATGCATTCGAAATATTAGCAGGCAGAAGCCTAGTCTAAGGCTCACGGCCCTGGACACAGACTGGGGCCTATTTCTCTGTGAAATAAAGATCACTCCACCACTTTTTCAAAGTCCATTTAGAGGAGGCATTTATCACTGAATGAACAGTCAGGGTTCTAATTGGTAGCATCCTCAGTGTGCGAGAAATCCTGATCCGTTCGACATTGCAGCAGGCAGAAGCCCAGTCGCAGGGCCAGGACCTGGACACAAACAGGAGACTATTTCTCTGTGAAGTAAAGCTGAATCCACCACTTTTCTGATGTCTATTTAGAGGAGGCGTTTATCACTCAATGAACAGGTTTGGTTCTGTTTGGTGGCATCCTTGGTCTGGGAGAAATCCTGATCCATTTGGAATTTTAGGAGGCAGAAGCCCAGTCTTAGGCCCAGGACCTGGAAACAAACATGGGCCTATTTCTCTGTTAAGTAAAGCTCACTCCACGACTGCTGTAAAGTCTATTTAGAGGAGGCGTTTATCCCTCAGTGAACAGCTTGGGTTGTGTACGTGGCATACTTAATCTAGGAAAATTCCTTATCCGTTTGGTATTTAAGGATGCGAAAGCCCAGTCTCAGGCCCAGGACTCTAGGCACAAACAGGGGGTAATTTCTCTGTGAAATAAAGCTCACTCCACAGCTGTTGAAATGTCCATTCAGAGAAGGCGTTTATCACTCAATGAACAGCCCAGGGTTTATATGGATGCATCTTTAGTCGGGGAGAAATCCTGATCCGTTCGGTTTTTTAGCAGGCGGAAGCCCAGTCCCAGGCCCAGGACCTGGACAAAAACCGGGACCTATTTCTCTGTGAAATAAAGTTTACTCCACCACTTTTCAAATGTCTATTTAGAGGAGGCGTTTATCACTCAATGAACAGACACGGTTCCAATTGGTGGCATCTTTAGTCTGGGAGAAATCCTGATCCGTTCGGCATTTAGCAGGCAGAAGCCCAGTGTCAGGCCCAGGACGTGGACACCAACTTGGGCCTATTTCGCTCTTATATAAAGCTCAATTCACGACTTCTGTAAAGTCTATTTAGTGGAGGTATTTATCACTCATTGAACAGCACGAGTTCTATTATGTGGCATCTTAACTCTGGGAAAAATCCTGATCCGTTTGGTATTCTAGCCGGCCGGAGCCCAGTCTAAGGCCCAGGACCTGGACACAGACAATTCGCATCCCTTTCAGAGAAATCGCTGCCGGTCACAAAGAGGGAACAAAGAAGCCGAAGAATTCCAGCGTTCTCTGCGTAGTGTGCCGCATCTCAGTGACTAGTGCTAGAGGAGCAGGATCAACGTCAGCTAGCGTAGCGACTACAAACCAAATCATCATGTAGCCTTTTGTGGTAAACATGACGCTTGCTATTAGGCTATGAGATATAGACAACACATTGGTATGCGCAGAGAAAGGGGAGAAATGCCGTGTGGTGTGCACGCTTCCTCGTCAGATTTAGGTACACTTCTTTGCTCTTCGCCATGCAGAATAAAAAGAGTGCATGGCACTCTAAAAGAAGCGGGTTTAGAGAGTTTAGAGGAAAAGTGCACTTCCCAGGCGTGTTTTGGCAGAAGAAAAACCTAGCAGCAGGGTGTTCTCTTTGAGGAGTAGTTGAGAATTCACCTCGCTTCAAGAGAAATCGCTGCAAGATAGAAAGCGAGAAGAAGGTAGACACAGTGCACCAGAGCGCTCTGCGC
>WBND01002329.1:4593-14661 GCA_013398595.1 Tychaedon coryphoeus | reverse complement strand
CCATGGACGTCTAGCTGAACAGATTGCTGTTAGCTGGACAAGAAATTCCTGAGATAAGAAACAATAAACAACCTTGAAACCTCTGAGAACAGCCTCCTCCAGTCTCTCATTGGCAGGCTTTGGAAAAAACCCTGAATCCCAAACCACCTTCATGTCCTCCTGAGGTGATCTCAAGCCCAAAGAGACACCACAGGCTGTGACAGCATCATCCTGTTCTAACAACACAGGTTGATATTTGAGCATTCTGCTAGGAGATAGACAGTGTCCCCTGTTTTGTTCCAGCACAGTTATTACTGTGTGAGGTACATACATGACAATGTGTTGCCCAAGGATGAATTTTTTGGGCCTCTTGTATCAGGATGATAGTAGCCACCACAGCTTTCAAACACCCAGGCCACCCTTGGCTAACATTGTCTAGCTATTTTGAAAAGTAGGCCACAGCTCTTCACTGGTCTCCAAGGTGCTGCACCAGTACCCCCAGGTCAACTTTCAGTCGCTCATATGTAAAGAGTTCAAAAGGCTTAGTTAAGTCCGGCAGCCCCAAAGCTGGAGTTGACATCAGAGTAAATCAAGAATTAAAGGGTTAAGAGCTTAGCTAGGGGATAGAAGCTATACATATAATGATTAGAGTAGAAGCAATGTAGAAAAGTTAATAATTAGCGGATGGGCCAGTAGAGCTAAGACAATATATCATCTGCTTGGCTTTGTTGTGTCAGGATGGGAGGATGGGGTATTGTCACAATGAAGAAACCGTAACTGCACCTGGGCCGCAAAACCAGCCAAAACAAGGTTGGGGGGCTTGGAATATGGCCAGGAGACCAGAAAGCCTGCCAACAAGAAAAAGGTGAAAAGTTTAAAGAGAGGAAGACATCTCTGACTTAATCTTAAAAGACCACTGACTCATTTCAAAGCCCACCAACCCCTTTGAAGGAAAGAACTGCACAAGCGTAAAAGAACTTTGAGCAAATCTTAATATGAAGCAGGGGTAGACAGGGTTAGGTAATGCATATGTGTAGGCATATTGGGTAATCATATGAATGTGTAAGACTTTTGTGGATAAAAGAGGGCAAAAGCCCCATGGATTTCGCACATGCCTGTGGGAGATTTCTCCCGGGTGTGCCCGATGTAGTAATAAATATACCACTTTCTAACTTTAGCTGGTTAGAAAGTCTTTGTCTCTGCATTGAGAGAATGTTTCAACTGTTTAAATGCAGCCCTTGTGCCCTCTGTCTACATTATGGTTTCTTTTTCGGCTGCCATAAGAGAGGGCTACATACAGAGGTTTTACCGGTAGTCCATAATTTGATATCCATAACCAACACCAACCTACCATTCCCAGGAAGGATTGCATCTCTGTCACAGTGTGGGGCTCTGGAAGACAGCAGATGGTCTCTTTCTGTTCTTTGCTGAGTTGACGATGTCAACAGAAGATTTCTAGCCCCAAGTAGACTACTGTTTCCCTGGAAACCTGTTCCTTGTCTTTCAAGGCCCTATATCTACTTAGTCCCAAAAGTTCAACAGACTTACAGTGAGCTGTATGCAGTCATCTTGCATTTTTGCTGCAATTAAGATAGCAACAACATATTGAAGAATAACCCCTCCCTGCTCTTGCTTTCTCTAGTCCTCCAGTTCCTTTGCCAGCTGGTTTCCAAATATTGTTTGGCTATTTTTGAATCCCTGAAGTAGAACTGTCCAGGTGAGCTGGGTCTTCCTCCCTGTCTCAGGATTATCCCACTCAAAAGCAAAAAGTTCTTGGCTTTTCTTATGTACAGGAATACAGAAAAAGGCATCCTTTAGATCTAATAAAGTGAACCAGCCTAATTCATTTGTCATTGTGGTCAAAAGAATGTAGTGGTTTGCTACAACTGGATGTATATATTCTGTTATTTTGTTGATTTCCTCTTAAATCTTGCAATAATTGATAACTCTTACCATCAGCCTTCTTTACTGGCAGGATGAGTGTCTTTCACAATTCCTCTGCATGAGGACGATAGGGAGAAGTTTGCCTTCTCAGTGCCATCCATAAATAAGGCAGAGCCAGCAAAGAGATATCAATGGGTTGTATTCCCACAGTGGATGCAAAATTCTCCCATGATGTGCCATCTGCATGTTGCCTGGACGCTAGTCCTACTGAGAAAATGGTACCCACAGTATCTTATCTATCATTACATGGATGATAATCCGATAGCAGTAAACACATAGACGCAAAAAACCTGCTACCTGTCTTACAGCAACAATTGCAGGAGGCAAGCATTCAAATTGCTACTGAAAAAGTCCAACAACAGGCCCCATGGAAATATTTGGGAATGCTTATCACTGAAGCCCAAATTTGGCCCCAGAAATTAACTATTTTTACAGAGATTCGGACTTTGACGGATGCTCAAAAATTATTTGGGAACATACAGTGGGTTCGTAGCACTCGTGGCATAACTAATGAAGACCTTGAGCCTCTAATGCCATTATTGAAAGGAGGAAATCAGGCCAATTTGCTGCGCAAACTGACTGAAAAGCAACAGAAGGCTCTGACTCAAATTGTCACTAAATTGGGTAATTCCTTTGCAGATCATTGGTCTCCCACTTTGCCATTGTCTGTGACTGTGCTGAATAAGGAAAAACATGTGACGGCTATCCTGATGCAGTGGGATAGCCAGGCTAAACAGCCACTAAAAATCTTGGAGTGGGTGTTTTTACTATTCAATTTAAACAAATCTTTGACCACCAGAATGGAGGCTATTGCAAAAATTGTGATGAAGGCATGGAAACGGACATTGGAAATTGCAGGAATGGAGTCCCAAAATATTCTTCCTCCATTAACCAAGGATTACTTGCAATGGTCGTTACAGAATTCAGGCACCTTACAGTGGGCATTTTTTAACTTTCCAGGTATCATTAGCACTCATTTTCCCCCTCATAAGCTTTTTTCTTTTCATCACCAGGTCGAGGAACTGCCTTGGCTATCAAAGCAACCTGTAGAAGGCCTCACGGTTTTTTAATGATGGCAGTTGAAAGACTTCTAAAGCAGATGTTACTTGGCAGGACAATTTCAAACGGCTCAGTGAAATCCTTGAAGGACCAGGAGATTCTACAGGTTCTTGAGTTATGTGCTGTTATCAGAGTATTTGAAAAATGGTCTAATGATCTCATTAACATTGTTTCTGATTAACTCTCTGTAGTAGGTGTAGTTGAGCGCATGGAGCGAGCAATACCAAAAGAAATTCAAAACCAGTCGTTGTGGCAACTCTTTTTGCAGCTATGGCAGTTACTTAATTCTTACAGACAAGATTATTTTATTTTCCATATATGGAGTCACCCTGGGTTAACAGAAGGTCTGGCCTTAGGAAACAAGAGGGCTGACAAATTGGTGGAACCACTTTGGGCCTCTGCTTCTCCCAACACTGACAAGTTTGCCCAAGCCAGAAGGGCTCACGAGTTTTTTCACCAAGGTGCAAAAGTTTTACACAAACAATTTGGAATATTGCTGAAGGATGCTCAAGGAATTGTCACAACTTGTCCGCAATGCCAGGCTATGACTGGTGGATTGGGTCCTGGAGTTAATTCTCATGGCTTAGGGTCTCTGCAGTTATGGCAAACTGATGTGATTATCTATGTTCCTTTTGGTCACTTTAAATGCCTTCATGTAACCGTAGATACCTTTTCTGCCATGGTTTCGGCCACTCCTATCACAAGGGAGGGCTCTCGTTTTGTCATTTGACACTGGCGAGGCTGTTTTGCCGTAATGGGCTTGCCTCAGGAAATCAAGACAGACAATGGGTCAGGATATATAGCCCGACAGACCCAAGATTTCTTAGCTTGTTGGGGAGTGAAGCATAGCACGGGCATTCCAGGTAACTCCACAGGACAAGCTATTATTGAAAGAACACATCAGGTACTGAAAGTGCTGCTTGATAAACAAAAAATGGGGGAGGATGGGCTGAGCCCGCAGGACAGAGCACTGAAACAGTTTATGTTATGAATCATCTACGGTTAGTAGGTGCTCGTAGTGATCCACCAGCATTAACACGTTACTGGGGTTTGCAGAAAGATTCTGAGTTGATGCAGCACGGACCAAAGATTTAAGAATCCTATGACAGGGTTATGGGAAGGACCTGCAGATCTATTAATGTTGAGAAGGGGCTATACTTGTGTCTTTACAGACAAAGGACCCTGATGGATACCAGCAAAATGGATTTGCCCCTGGCTTGAGAAGGACACGCTGATCCCTAATGTCACTAATGAGCCAACAACCAGTGATACCTGAAAACATCAAGTGCCCTGAGAACTGTGAACAATTTTGCTATCCTTGGGTAAGGTTGGAGTGTGTGGGATGTGGATTAGATTGGTGGTATCAGTTCAGAGGAAGGAGCTTCTCAAGGTGTATAGAGCGCAGACATCGGCACTCCCAAGAATTTAATACCTGGATGGTGTTATCTCAATTGATGGGAATAACGATTAATTCCCTTGAAATCTGTCTGGAAGCGCTAAGCTTGTTTGAGTCTCGGAAGCAATTGGGGCAGGCTATTCAGTGGTATCATAACGAACTCCAAAGGCTTGAGCAAAGAGAGAGGGAGAAGTAAATCAAGGCTGTTGAATGTGGGAAAGGAATATTTATCCCTGGGATTTGGGGAATTAGACCTGATCAGTGGGAACAAACAAAGGGGATGTGGAAAAAGAAGAACCAAAAGAAGACAGAATAGGAGATGGGCACAAAAAGCAAGAGGCAGAGTCAGTTTGGATTTTGTCCCTGATCTTATAGGGAAAAGAGTTTTTACCAGTTATAAGGATGAGAAACAGTTTTAAATTAGATATGTGGGGTTTTGGGGGTCCTCCTCTGTTACTGGTAATATATGGCAATATCTGTAGTACAGAAGAAAGTAACCCGCCAGGATGGCATTGACAGAATATGTGGCTTACTTGGGCCAATGCTACTGATGTGGACTCCTTTTGTTTATCCATAGCCATGCCAGGAGACCCTTTCCATACATGTTTAATTTGTGTCCCAATAAGTAATTGTACTGGTTTTGCAAAATAGGTAGGAGCTGGAGGAGACCCATATGTGAGAGCAAATAGATTGGACAAGGACAATCACTGGTGTAGCATGACCAAAGGTGGTACAAAATGGGATATATGCAAAAGACTGGGGATTAAGCCAAAAGGAGAGGGCTTCCAAGTAGGTATGATAACCCAATCACTGAAGGAGAGTGGACTAGACCCTCAAGAACTAGACCTGTAAGGGTCGGTACCTAGGAATTACTGTTTGTTTTTTAACTACTTTTTAAACCCACAATCAACTGACATGAGCAATGTCCTAGTCCCACATCCCAAAAATAATAGTGTCATCCTTAACCCAAATTCTCCATGATATAAGAACGTCACTAAATATTGCCACAATTGGACTTATCCTGGAAGTGCTGGTGAAAATGCAACTGTAAGACTGCTTCCACCAGGTGTCTTTTTAATCTGTGGGGATAGGGCGTGGCCTGCAATTCCAAATAATTCGTTTGGTGGGCCTTCTTATTTAGTAAAACTAACCATGTTTGCTCCTAGCATGCACAAGATGCTGAATCAGATGATTTGGAAAGCGGGACATAGCAGGAGAGCTAAAAGAGAAAACACAGGTTTGGGACCTGATTTTCACGATTACGTAGAATTTTGGGGCACTCCAGCACAAATAATAGCATAATTTCTTACTCCGGGTGTTGCTGAGGCTCAGGCTTTGGCTATGCTTAATAAGTTGGGATGCTGGACAATTAAACAGCTAAACATAACTTCAACTATTTTGAAACAGAAGCTCACTGATGTAGATAGTATTAGACACAGCACACTGCAGAATAGAGCTACTATAGATTTTTTTGTTATTGGCACATGAGCACAGGCGTGAGGATTTTGAAGGAATATGTTGTATGAACCTCTCTGACCATTCTGCATCCATTCACAAGAAACTCAGACAATTACAAGATAACATGAAGAAGTTGACTGTGAATGGCTGGGGTTTGGATGAACGGTTTGAGGGATGGGGAATAACTGAATGGTTAAAGATATTATGAAGGGAGCTTTGTTATTACAATTAGTTATTATTATATTGCTTTGTATTATTCCATTCATAATAAAGTTGATGACTCACTTGATGGAAAATACAGTAAAAAAGATTTGACTGGTGCAAGAAGAAGGGGGAATTGTAGCAATGTATTTGAACAGCCTAGGCCACAGTGTATACCAGGTGCACCAGCTGAGCTATTTTTAGGTATTCTTATCTGTGGATACTGGTGAAGATTCAGGGAAAGATGCAGCTTGCATTTTCCCAAGCTGCTCAAAGAAAACAGAAGCGAAGGAATTAATAACAGAGATTGGCACCTGGTGTTGATCACAGTGTGTGAGCTACTTGATGTTTTGGTAAAAGCATGTTTTCAAGAGGTGGTGCCTTCCTTGGACCAATGAGCTTTTTCTATCCTGTGTTCCACGATCTAGTCTATAAAAGCACGGTTGCTTTTTAAATAAATCGCTTATTTTCTGCCTCGGAAGGAAGTCGTGTGTTGCTATATCATTCACCTTTCCTAGTCTTATAGCGACATTTATCAAACACTCTGGAATTTTTCAAGGCTACTGAAACATAAATTATGCTAAATTGGGAAAGAAGAAGCTGAAAAACAGAATACTAAGATTGCAAGAACTAAGATAAAGAAGGGCGATGAAGCACTGGACTTTAATCAATCATATTTCCTGAAAGGTGCATGCAGAGAGCGTGGACAAGATAGAGGCACCAATCAAGTAATGCATGATCACGTGGACAGTAGTTTTAGAATGTATAAGTAGGGCATAAAGGTAAACAATAAAGTGGTTTCTGCTTAATCACACTGGTTAGTTGTTCGGAAGTCCTTTGTTTCTGCATTTCCCCAGCTTAGCTACAATCAAAGGCTCTGCTGGGGGTGATGCCTTCAGTCCCTGTCAGTTTGCATTCACAGTTCATTTTGGAGCTGGGACTACCTCTTTAGCCTGCATCAGACACTCATTCTTCCAGTGTCCCCTTTGCTTGTAAATAGCACATTGATCTTTGTCTAGAGGAAAAGGAGGGCACTTCTCTTTTGACGCATGAGATCACTTTCCCTGATCACTCTTTTTATTTTGATGGTGTTTGTCTGTCAAGTTTGGTATGGGTTTATATCTTCAAAAGAGCAGATGTTGGCTGCTGTAAAGTTGTTTATTACAGGAGCACATCAGTCTTAAAAGACAAAGAGTCCTAAGTGTTAAAGTCCATTCTAGAAACTTTCTGGTATAGAGTCCCAATTAGAAGCAGAAGTTGCAGCCTAGTATAGAGTCCTGAACAGAGGTAGAAGCTGCAGCCTGGTACGGAGTCTCAAGCAGAGGCAGAAGCTGCGGCCTGGTACAGAGTCTTGAGAGGCAGATGCTCCCTGGTCTTTCTTCTGTTCTTGTCTTCTTGTTCCTCTTCTTTCATGTGGTGGTAGTGATGATGATGATGGAGGAAAAGGGAGAGAGTGAGCGAGAGAGAACTCTCACTCTGATACATGGATTTTTATTTACAAATTACCCAGTGAGCTAAAAACAGGAATCTAAAGCATTTCTTCTAAACCTATTATAATTCTGGTTCTATAATATGAAAGTTTATATATAATCTGCACATATAGCCTACCTGTTCTATCTGAAGAATGTAAGCAATATTCTTACTATATTTTTATTATGTCTAGAACTGTTTTTGAGCTCTCACTGCAGCTTGTTTTTCACACTAGATTCTAAGGCATTTACTCTTTCAGGCACTTAAAAAAAAATTTATCCTTACCTAAAACTAAGATTTATACTTCTACTTCATATCTATGCAACTTAATAATATTTCTATTTACACCTCTATTTCATGTCTGTGTTGCTTAACGTACTTTAAATTCTCTAAAGGTTTTTAATTTAATTCTTGCATTTCGATCTCTCTCTGAGGGACTCAGAGAGGCCTCTGTTTTTACACTCCAACATCTGCCCTTGTCTGTTGAATCTCTATTTTGATATACCTTCCAGACTGTATTCAGCAGTTTACTTGTGTCCTGATTCTCATCCATCTTCTGCAGTTTTTACCTTATGTCATCTGCAGATTAGCCTATGAACAAACAAGCCAGGTGGGTTTGCTATGCAGGTGCTTCAAGGTCCAGGTTTTTATATTTACGTGCAGCTTCTTTCAACCTGCTCAAGAAGTGTGTAGTTGAATCATTTCAGTCTTGTCTGACTTCGTATAATTTTGACCAATTCACTGCTTTAGGGATGGTATGTTTTAGGCCAAGTACTATCCAATCCTGATAACGTTTTAACTTTGTCATATGTTCTGCAATATTAGGGTCCCACCCTGGGTCAGCTAAAGGGAAAATATAATTTACTTGCCCTTGAAGACTTCCAGCCATAATTAGAGTCTCTATAGCAGATATAGCAGGCCTTTTAATCATCTCCTTTTCTGTTTCATCTAGCAATGTGTCTAGCATTGCATTCAGATCATTCCAGTCTGGATTTTGTGTCTTAATAGTCTTGCTCATAAGATTAGCTACCTTCTCCAGATTGTCTCTACCGTCCCACTGATGCCTTCCACTGCTGTAGCTCTAAGAGGGAAAACAGCGTTTTTATGCAAATCACACCTTGATTTCCTACAGCCTGCCTTAAAGGTGCTTGTATGGCAGACTCCTCTCTTTCTGATTCCCTCTTTTTAGACCTAGTTTGTTTTGCCACTGGATCTGCTGCTTCTATGGATTCTCAGGCTGCTTTTCCCCACTTCCTTACAGTTACAGTGACTGCAGCAGCATTATCCTCAGTTTCATCTTCTGAAAAGCTACCTGCATCGGAATTACCCTTCTCGCTTTTAATCAGGGCCATCCTACTGGTACTGGGTGATGCATCGACTAAACGCCAGCTGGGGAATCTCCCCTTATCTCTTGCAGTGACCATGCTATGGGCAGTGTCATCCCATCCCTGCCTCTGTCACTGCCTCCAGGGTGGTCGGAGACAGTGGCTAACCCACCTCTGTCCCCGCCCCTATCTCCACCTCCATCTCTGCCCCCAAGGCCACCCCCTGGCCAGTCACGGACAGCAGAGGAGCCACCCCCAGCCCTGCCCCTGGCCTCACTGCCAGGGCTAGCAGAGGCAGTGGGGCTGGGTCAACCCCCCATCCCCACCAGTGTGGATGGGGGCAGTTGGGGGGGGTGCCCATCCCCACCTCACAAAACACCACCATATCAGGCATGTAGGATTTATCAACACAGGCTGAGCTAGGTAAAGAATTCCCCTTCTTTTCCTTTCTTTTTCCTCTTACGACCATCTCAAAGCAGTTTTTCTTAGGTTCATGTGCCTCTGACCTGTTTAAAAATATAGCAAAAAGCTCAGCATATTTTACCTCCTCCCATCATTTCTGTGACTGAAGCTCAGATAACAATTCTTTTATTGTGATAAATATATTACAGTGTTGGCTTTTGAAATTGTTAGAGTGAATACTATGTGTTTTATAATGTTGACTTTTGTAAGAGAAGTTTTGCTAAAGTTTAGAGTTCTTTTAATGCGAATGTTGTATTGTGATATCGGTGTTGGTTGGGAGTTGTTGTAATGTTAACATTTAACCAATGAAAGAATCAAGGCCTGTTGAATGCATCGAAAAGTAGCAGATGACCATGACTAGGATGATTGCATATGCTCTGAAGGGGAGGGACAGAGGAGGGACTGTGTTAAAATGTTTGAATATGTATAACCATTTATGAATATGTATTTGACTGCTGCAATACCCAGAGTATATAAAGGGGTGTTGCTCTGTTGACTGGTGTGCCTCTGGCTGCGGCTAAGCACACAGCGCTATTCCTTTTGCTTTATTGACTTTGTCCCCTATTGTCTCTTATTAAATTTTCTTTAAATTTTAACTGAAGAGTGGGCTTCTTTTCTCACAGTTATTAATCCATTTTCTAGACTGCCAAAGCGAGGCCACCTTCTCCCTCCTCCTAATCTCTGAAGTGGCCATGTTTGTGTACAGTCTTATTAAATCTTCCATGATAAGAGACGTTCTTTTCCTGGTTAGCAAACGGCAATATTTTAATATTA
>WBND01002328.1:9512-20020 GCA_013398595.1 Tychaedon coryphoeus | reverse complement strand
ATTTCTCCCAGACTAAAGATGCTGCCTCCTGGAACTCTGGCTGTTAAAAGCGTGATAAACGCCTTCTCTAAATAGACGCTATAAAACTGGTATGGTGAGCTTTATTTCACAGAGAAATATGCCCCTCTTTGTGTCCAGGTCCTGGGCCTGAGACAGGCCTTCAGCCTGCTAAAATTCCCAACGGATCAGGATTTTTCCAAGACAAAGGATGTCACCAGTTAGAATTCTGTCTGTACATTGTGTGATAAACGACTCCTCTAAATAGACATAACAAAAGTGCTGGAGTGAGCTTTACTTCACAGAGAAATAGGCCCCTTTTTGTGCCCAGCGCCCTGGGCCTGAGACTGGGCTTCTGCCTTCTAAAATGAGAACGGATCAGGATTTCTCCCTGACTAAAGATCCCAACAATTATAACAATGGCTGTTCAAAGAGTGTTAAACGTATCCTCTAAATAGACATTTCAAAAGTGCTGAAGTGAGCTTTATTTGACAGGGAAACAGGCACCTGTTTTTGTCCACGACCCTGGACCTGAGACTGAGTTCCTACCTGCTAAATTCTGAACGGATCAGGGTTTCTCCCAGAGTAAAGATGCCACCAAATAAAACCACAGCTGTTCAGTACAAAATAAATGCCACCTCTAAATAGACCTTATAAAAGTAGTGGAATCAGCTTTATTTCACAAAGAAATAGGCCCTTCTTTGTGTCCTGGTTAGAGGACTGAACCTGGACTTCTGCCTGCTAAAATTCTAAACAGGTCAGGATTTCTCCCTGATTAAAGATGCCAGTAAAGGGAACCTCTGTTCTTCATTGAGTGATAGACGCCTCCTCTAAATAGACATTTAAAAAGTGCTGGGGTGAGCTTTATTTCACAGAGAAATAGGCCCCTGTTTGTGGCCAGGTCCTGGGCCTGAGATGAGGCTTCAGCCTGCTAAAATCCCGAACACATCAGGATTTCTCCCTGACTAAAATGCCACCAATTCGAACTCTGGTTCTTCATTGATTGAAAAAGGACTCCAACAAATACACATTACAACAGTGGTAGAGTGAGCTTTGTTTCTCAGAGAAATAGGCCCCTCTTTGCGTCCAGGGCCCTGAGCCTGACTCTGGGTTTCTGCCTACCAAAATTCCGAACGGATAAAGATTTCTCCCAGATCAAAGATTCCAACAAATATGACACTACCTGTTCAAAGAATGATAAACGTCTCCTCTAATAGGCATTACAAAAGTGGTGAAGTGACCGTTATTTCACAGAGAAATAGGCCCCTGTTTTTGTCCACGACCTGGACATGAGACAGTGCTTCTGCCTGCTAAAATTCCAATCTTATCAGAGTTTCTCCCAGAGTAAAGATGCCACCGAATAGAACCACAGCTGTTCAGTGAGTAATACACGCCAACTCTAAATAGACCTTTTAAAAGTGGTGGAGTCAGCTTTATTTCACAGAGAAATAGGACCCTGTTTGTCTCCTGGTTCCAGGACTGAGCCTGAGCTTCTGCCTGCTAAAATTCCCAAAGGATCAGGATTTCTCCCAGACTAAAGATGCCAACAAATAAAGCCCTGGCTGTCCATTGAGGGATAAACGCCTCCTCTAAATAAACATTACAAAAGTGGTGGAGTCAGTTTTATTTCACAAAGAAATTGGACCATGTTTTTGTCCACGACTCTGGGCCTGAGACTGGGTTTCTGCCTCCTAAAATTCGAAACAGGTCAGGATTTCTCCCAGAGTAAAGATGCCACCAAAGACAACCACAGTTCTTCATTAAGTGATAAACACCTCCTATAAATAAACATTAAAAAAGTGGTGGGGTGAGCTTTATTTGACAGAGAAATATGCCCCTGTTTGTGCCCAGCGTCCTGGGCCTGAGACTGGGTTTCTGCCTGCTAAAATTCTAAACAGATCAGGATTTCTCCCTGAATAAAGATGCCACAAATTAGAACTCTTCTTGTTCATTGATTGATAAACGACTCTTACAAGTACAGATTACAACAGTGGTAGCGTGAGCATTTTTTTCTCAGAGAAATAGGCCCCTCTTTGTGTCCAGGGCCCTGAGCCTGACACTGGGTTTCTGCCTACCAAGATTCAGAATAGATCAGGATTTCTCCCAGACTAAAGATACCGCCAACTATAACTCTGGCTGTTCAAATAGTGATAAATGCCTTCTCTAAATCGACATTACAAAACTGGTAACGTGACCTTTATTTCACAAAGAAATCGGCCCCTGTGTGTGTCCAGCTCCTGGGCCTAAATCTGGGCTTCTGCCTGCTAAAATTCCCAATGGATCAGGATTTCTCCAAGACTAAGGATGCCATCAATTAGAACTCTGTCTGTACATTGTGTGATAAACGCCTCCGCTAAATAGACACAACAAAAGTGCTGGAGTGAGCTTTATTTGACAGAGAAATAGACTCCGGTTTGTGTCCAGGTCCTGGGCCTGAGTCTGGGCTTGTGCCTTCTAAAATGCCGAACGGATCAGGATTTCTCCCTTACTAAAAATCCCAACAATTATAACACTGCCTGCTCAAAGAGTGATAAACATCTCCTCTAAATAGACATTACAAAAGTGGTGAAGTGAGCTTTATTTGACAGGGAAATAGGCCCCTGTTTTTGCCCACGACCCTGGACCTGAGACTGGGTTCCTGTCTGCTAAAATGCCGAACGGATCAGTGTTTCTCCCCGAGTGAAGATGCCACCAAATAGAACCACATCTCTTCACTGAGTAATAAACGCCACCTTAAATAGACCTTACAAAAGTGGTGGAGTCAGCTTTATTTCACAGAGAAATAGGCCCCTGTTTGTCTCCTGCGCCCAGGACTGAGCCTGAGCTTCTGCCTGCTAAAATTCCCAACGGATCAGGATTTCTCCCAGACTAAAGATGTCACCAAATAAAGCCCTGGCTGTCCATTGAGGGATAAAGGTCTCCTCTAAAAACACATTACAAAAGTGGTGGAGTCAGCTTTATTTCACAAAGAAATATGCCCCTGCTTTTGTCCACGACCCTGGACATGAGACTGGGTTTCTGCCTGCTAAAATTCTAAACAGGTCAGGATTTCTCCCTTATTAAACATGCCACCAAAGAGAGCCACAGCTCTTCATTGAGTGATAAATGCCTCCTCTAAATAGACATTTAAAAAGTGGTGTGTTGAGCTTTATTTCACAGAGAAATAGGCCCCTGTTTGTGCCCAGCGCCCTGGGCCTGAGACTGGGTTTCTGCCTTCTAAAATTCCAAACAGATGAGGATTTCTCCCTGATTAAAGATGCCACAAATTAGAACTCTTCTTGTTCATTGATTGATAAACGACTTTTACAAATACACATTAAAACAGTGGTGGAGTAAACTTTATTTCTCAGAGAAATAGGCCCCTCTTTGTGTCCAGGGCCCTGAGCCTGACACTGGGTTTCTGCTTACCATGATTCCGAACTGATCAGTATTTCTCCCAGATTAAAGATGCCGCCAAATATAAATCCTGCTGTTCATATAGTGATAAACGCCTTCTCTAAATCGACATTATGAAACTGGTAACGTGAGCTTTACTTTACAGAGAAATAGGCCCCTGTGTGTGTTCAGCTCCTGGGCCTGAGTCTGGCCTTCTGCCTGCTAAAATTCCCAATGGATCAGGATTTCTCCTAGACTAAGGATGCCAGCACTTGGAACTCTGTCTGTACATTGTGTGATAAACGCCTCCACTAAATAGACATCACAAAAGTGCTGGAGTGAGCTTTACTTCACAGAGAAATAGGCCCCTGTTTGTGCCCAGCGTCCTGGGCCTGAGACTGGATTTCTGCCTGCTAAAATTCAGAACTGATCCGGATTTCTCCCTGATTAAAGATTCCACAAATTAGAACTCTTGTTGTTCATTGATTGATAAACGACTCTTGCAAATAGACATTACAACACTGGTGGAGTGAGCTTTATTTCTCAGAGAAATAGGCCCCTCTTTGTGTCCAGGGACCTGAGCCTGACACTGGGTTTCTTCCTACCAGGATTCCGAACGGATCAGGATTTCTCCCAGACTAAAAATGCCAACAAATATGACACTGGCTGTTCAAAGAGTGATAAACGCCTTCCCTAAATAAACTTTATAAAATTGGTAACATGAGCTTTATTCCACAGTGAAATAGGCCCCTCTTTTTGTCCAGCGCCCTGGGCCTGAGACTGGGCTTGTGCCTTCTAAAATGCGGAACGGATCAGGATTTCTCCCAGACTAAAAATCCCAACAAGTAGAACCAAACCTGTTCGGTGAGTAATAAACGCCACCTTTAGATAGATCTTACAAAAGTGGTGGAGTCAGCTTTATTTCACAGAGAAATAGGCCCCTGTTTGTCTCCTGCTTCCAGGACTGAGCCTGGGCTTCTACCTGCTAAAATTCCCAACGGACCAGGATTTCTCCCAGAATAAAAATGCCACCAAATAAAGCCCTGCCTGTCCATTGAGTGATAAACGACTCCTCTAAATAGACATCACAAAAGTGTTGGAGTGAGCTTTATTTCACAAAGAAATATGCCCCTGCTTTTGTCCACGACCCTGGACCTGAGACTCGGTAGTGCCTGCTAAAATTCTAAAAAGGTCGGGATTGGTCCCAGAGTAAAGAGACCACCAAAGAGAAGAACGGTTCTTCATTAAGTGATAAACGCCTTCTCTAAATAGACATTAAAAAAGGGGTGGGTTGAGCTTTATTTCACAGAGAAATAGGCCCCTCTTTGTGGCCAGTGCCCTGGGCCTGAGACTGGGTTTCTGCCTGCTAATGAGCCGAACGGATCAGCATTTCTCCCTGACTAGAGATGCCAGCAATTCGAACCCTGGCTGTTCATTCAGTGATAAACGACTCCTATAAATATACATCACAAAAGTGGTGGAGTGAGCTTTTTTCTCAGAGAAATAGGACCCTCTTTGTGTCCAGGGCCCTGAAACCCACACTGGGTTTCTGCCTACCAAAATTCCGAACGGATCAGGATTTCTCCCTGACTAAAGATGCCACCAGTTCTAACATTGGCTGTTCAAGGAGTGATAAACGCCTCCCTTAACTAGACATTATAAAACTGGTAACATGAGCATCATTTCCCAGAGAAATAGGCCCCTGTTTGTGTCCTGGTTCCAGGACAGAGCCTGGGTTTGTGACTGCTAAAATTCCAAACGGATCCGTGTTTCTCCAAGACTACGGATGCCACCAAACGCAACCACATCTGCCCATTGACTGATAAAAGCCAAATATAAATAGACATAAGAAAAGAGGTGGAGTGAGCTTTATTACACAGTGAAATAGGCTAATGTGTGTGACAAGGTCCTGAGCCTGAGACTGGGCTTCCGCCTGCAAAAATTCCGAACTGATCAGGATTTCTCCCTGACTAAAATGCCACCAATTAGAACTCTGGTTGTTCATTGACTGATAAACAACTCTTGTAAATACACATTACAACAGTGTTGGAGCGAAATTTATTTCTCAGAGAAATAGGCCCCTCTTTGCATCCAGGGCCTTGAGCATGACACTGGGTTTCTGCCTACCAAAATTCTGAACTGATCAGGATTTCTCCCAGACTAAAGATGCCAACAATTATAACACTGGCTGTTCAAAGAGTGATAAACGCCTCCCTTAAATAGACATTATAAAACTGCTAACGTTTGCTTTATTTCACAGAGAAATATGCTCCTGTTTGTGTCCAGGGCCCTGGGCATGAACCTATGATCCTGACTGCTAAAACGCCGAAGGTATCCGGATTTCTCACACACTAAATATGCCACCAATTAGAACACTTGCTGTTCATTGAGTAGTAAACGCCTCCTCTAAATAGACATTTACAAAGTGGTGGAGTTAGATTTATTTCACTGGGCGATAGTCTCCAATTTCTGTCCAGGTCCTGGGCCTGAAACTGGGATTCTGCCTGCTAAAATTCCGAACGGATCAGGGTTTCTCGCGGACTAACGATGCCAACAAGTAGAACTCCTGCTGTTCAATGAGTGATAAACGTCTCCTCTAAATAGACATCAAAAAAGTGGTGAAGTGAGCTTTATTTCACAGAGAAATAGGCTCCTGATTTTGTCCACGAGCCTGGACCTGAAACTGGGTTGCTGCCAGCTAAAATTCCAAACGGATCAGGGTTTCTCCCAGAGTACAGATGCCATCAAATAGAACCACAGCTGTTAAGTGAGTAATAAACGCCACCTCTAAATAGACCTTACAAAAGTGTTGGGTTGAGATTTATTTCAGAGAATTAGGCCCCTGTTTGTGTCCTGGTTCCAGGACTGAGCCTGGGCTTCTGCCTTCTAAAATTCTAAACAGATCAGGATTTCTCCCTGATTAAATATGCCGCAAATTACACCTCTTGCTGTTCATTGATTGATAAACGACTCTTTTAAATACACATTACAACCGCGGTGGAATGAGATTTATTTCTCAAAGAAAGAGGCCCCTCTTTGTGTCCAGGGCCCTGAGCCTGACTCTGGGTTTCTGCCTACCAAAATTCCGAACGGATGAGGATTTCTCCCAGACTAAAGATGCCAATAGTTATAACACTGGCTGTTCAGAGAGTGATAAATGCCTCCTCTAGTTAGACATTATAAAACTGGTAAAGTGAGCTTTATTTGACGGAGAAATAGGCTGTGGTTTGTGTCCAGGTCCAGGTCCTGAGACTGGGCTTGTGCCTTCTAAAATGCCAAACGGATCAGGATTTCTCCCTGATTAAAAATCCCAACAAGTAGAACCCTGGCTGTTCGAAGAGTGATAATCGTCTACTCTAAATAGCCATTACAAAAATAGTGAACAGAGCTTTATTTGACAGGGAAACAGGCACCTGTTTTTGTCCACGACCCTGGACATGAGCCTGGGTTCCTGGCTGCTAAAATGCCGAATGGATCAGGATTTTTCCCAGAGTAAAATTGCCACCAAAGAGAACCGCAGCTCTTCATTGAGTGATAAACGCCTCCACTAAATAGACATTAAAAATGTGGTGGGTTGAGCTTTATTTCACAGAGAAATAGGCCCCTGTTTGTGCCCAGCGCCCTGGGCCTGAGACTGGGTTTCAGCCTTCTAAAATTCTAAACAGATCAGGATTTCTCCCAGACTAAAGATGCCAACAATTACAAACCTGGCTGTTTATAGAGTGATAAACGCCTCCTCTAAATAGACATTATAAAACTGGTAGCGTGAACTTTATTTCACAGAGAAATAGGCCCCTGTTTGTGCTCAGGTCCTGGGCCTGAGCCTGGGCTTCTGCCTGCAAAAATGCTGAATGGATCAGGATTTCTCCCACACTAAATATGCCACCAAATAAACCCTGGGCTGCTCATTGAGTGATAAACCCCTCCTCTAAACAGGCCTTAAAAAAGTGGTAGAGTGAGCTTTATTTCACAGAGAAATTGGCCTCTGTTTGTGCCCCGGACTCTGAGCCTGAGACTGGGCTTCTGCCTAATTAAATGCCAAATGGATAAGGATTTCTCCCATACAAAGGATGACATCAATAGGAACCACACCTGTTCACTGAGTAATAAATGCCTCTACCAAATATACATTTACAAAAGTAGTGGAGTGAGCTTTAAATCACAGAGAAATTAGTCCCTGTTTTTTTCCAGGGCCCTGGGCTTGAGACTGGGCTTCTGCCTGCTAAGCTGCCAAATGAATCACGATTTCTCCCATACTAACTATGCCACCATTTAGAACCACACCTGTTCACTGAGTAAGAATCGCCTCCACCAAACATACATTTACAACAGTGTGGAGTGAGCTTTATTTCACAGAGAAATAGGCCCGTCTTTGAGTCCGGGCCCTGGGCCTAAAAGTGGGCTTCTGCCTGCTAAAATTCCTAACGGATCAGGATTTCTCCGAGACTAAAGACGCCACTAATTCGAACTCTGCCTTTTCGTTGAGTGACAAACATTCCCTCTAAGTAGACATTATAAAAGTGGTGAAGAGAGATTTGTTTCACAGAGAAATTAACCCCTGTTTTTTCCAGGGCCTTGGGCCTGTGACTGGGCTTCTGCCTGCTAAGCTGCCGAACACATCAGGATTTTATGCAGACTAAGGATGACACCAATTAGAACCCTTTCTGTTCAAAGAATGATAAATGCCTCCGCTAAATTGACATTATAAAACTGGAAACGTTAGCTTTGTTTCCCAGACAAATAGCTCCCTATTCGTGTCCAGGCCCTGGGCCTGAGAGTGGGCTTCTGCCTGCTAAAATGCCTGAACGGATCAGGATTTCTCCCACACTAAGTATGCCACCAATTTGAATCCTGGTTCTTCATTGAGTGAGAAACGCCTCTTCTAAATAGACATTACAAGAGTGGTGGAGTGAGCTTTATTTCACAGAGAAATAGGCCCTTGTTTGTACACAAGGCCCTGGACCTAAGACTGGGCTTCTGATTGCTGAAATGCCGAACGGAGCAGGATTTCTCCCACACTAAGAATGCCACGACTTAGAACTCTGTGTGTTCCTTGAGTGAGAAATGCCTCCTCCAAATAGACATCACAAAAGTGGTGAAGTGAGTTTTATTTCATAGAGAAATAGGCCACTGTTTATGCCCAGGGTCCTGGGCATCAGACTGGATTCCTGTCTTCTAAAATTCCAAATGGGTCAGGGTTTCTCCCAGAATAAATATGCCACCAAACAGAACCCGGACTATTCATTGAGTGGTAAATGCTTCCTCTAAATAGACATCAGAAATGAGGTGGAGTGAGCTTTATTTCACAGGGAAATAGGCCCCTGTTTGTGTCCAGGTGCTGGGCCTGAGACTGGGCTTCTGCCTGCTGAAATGCTGAACACGTCAGCATTTCTCCCAAACTAAGAATGCCAATTAGAACCCTGGGTGTTCAGTGATAAATGCCTCCTGTAAATGGACATTACAAGAGTGGTTGAGTGACCTTTATTTCCCAGAGAAATAGCCCCCTGTTTGGGCCCAGGGACCTGGGACTGTGATGGGGTTTCTGTCTACTATAATGCCGAACGGATCAGAATTTCTCCCAGACTAAAATGCCGCCAATTAGAACTCTGGTTGTTCATTTATTGATTAACGACTCTGATAAATAACCATTACCACAGTGGTGGATTGAGCTTTATTTCTTAGAGAAATAGACCCCTCTTTGTGTCCAGGGCCCTGAGCCTGACACTGGGTTTCTGCCGGCCAAAATTCCGAACAGATGAGGATTTCTCCAAGACATAGGATGCCATCAAATATAATTCTGGCTGTTCAAAGAGTGAAAAATGCCTCCTCTAAAAAAACATTCCAAAACTGGTAATGCGAGCTTTATTTCACAGAGAAATAGGCCCCTGTTTGTGTCCAGGACCTGGGCCTGGGACTAGCCTTCTACCTGGTAAAATGCCGAACGGATCATGATTTCTCCAATACTAAGGATGCCACCAAACACAACCACACCTGTTCATTGTGTGATAAACGCCTCCTGTAAATAGACATCAGAAAAGTGGAGGAGTGAGCTTTATTTCACAGAGAAATAGGCTCCGGTTTGTGTCCAGGTCCTGGGCCTGAGACTGGGATTCTGCCTGCAGAAATTCCAAACGGATCATGATTCCTTCCAGATTAAATATGCTACCAAATAAAACTCTGGCTGTTCATCGAGTAATAAACGCCTCCTCTAAATACACATTGCAACAGTGCTGGGCTGAGCATTATTTCACAGAGAAATAGGCCTCTCTTTGAGTCCAAGGCCCTGGGCCTGCGACTGTGCTTCTGCCTGCTAAAATTCCTAACGGATCAGGATTTCTCCCAGACTAAGGATGCTACCAATTAGAACTCTGCCTGTTCATTAAGTGATAAACACCCTCTCCAAGTAGACATTACAAAACTATTGAAGTGAGATTTGTTTCGCAGAGAAATTAGGCCCTTTTTTTTCCAGGGCCCTGGGCCTGAGACTGGGCTTCTGCCTGCTAAGCTGCCGAACACATCAGGATTTTATGCAGAGTAAGGATACCACTAAATAGAACCCTGGCTGTTTTAAGAATGATAAACGCCTCTTCTAAATAGACATTATAAAACTGTTAACGTTTTTTTTTTCTAAAATGCCGAACGGATCAGGATTTTTCTCAGAATAAAGATGCCACATAATACAACCCAAGCTGTTCTTTGAGTGATTAACGCCTCCTCTAAATATACTTTACAGCAGTCGTGGAGTGAGCTTTACTTAACAGAGAAATAGGCCCATGTTTTTGTCCAGGTCTTGTGCTGAATACACTGTGTCCTTATCCTAATTACATAAGATTAGACAGGTTACCAGCATGAATAGGAAGAGAAACAAAAGAGGCTTCTTCCAAGTCTCAGTTTATTCCATGCGGTGGTATGGCGGAAAGAGAGGGCCCCTCTTCTGGGACCAGGATATTCAAGAGAAGGGAGTGGGAGGGGACTTGGCTGACAGCCAGTGGGATGAGGACACTTGACCCAGGGTCCGAACACAGGGAGACAAAGAGGACCGGAAGGTCAGGGGGACAGGGAGGTCAGGGGGACAGGAAGGTCAGGGGGACAGGAGACGGGGAGCAGAATGATATGGGCAGGAAGACAGGGGACCA
>WBND01002327.1:5263-16020 GCA_013398595.1 Tychaedon coryphoeus | reverse complement strand
TTGTTGAAGGAAAAAGGAAGTCAGGATATGCGATTGTGGATGGTAAAACAGGGGAGGTAGTAGAGTCAGGTCCCTGAGTGCAAGTTGGTCTGCGCAGGCATGTGAATTGTATGCCGTGTTGCAAGCATTAAAAATGTTGAAGGGAAAGAAAGGGACAATCTTCACAGATTCCAAAATATGCATTTGGAGTAGTTCACACCTTTGGAAAAATTTGGGAGGAAAGAGGTTTAATTAACACTTGGGGAAGGGGATTAATTCATGGAGAATTAATAAAGCAAATCCTAGAAGCAATCAGAGGGCCAGACAATTTCAATGAGAACCCGATAAGCACCCTTGATTAAAGATAATCAGAGCCATGAGAAAAATACATCTGAATGCCCTGTTTCCAGTAAACTAAGATGGGCAAGTTGCATCTCAATGTCACCTTCCTGAAAGCCAGGACATGTCTTCATCAGAATTCATCGTCTCCCAGAATATGGTTTTGTCCACCCAACATGGTGAAAGAAAACCACATGAATATGCAGAAAGATGAGAGAGGACAAAGACCTCCACTCTGGGGTAAAAAAACTGTATAAAAACTGGACTAACCAAAGCTGTTTTGTGAACATTTGGGGATTTGGAGCGATAGAGTTCGAATCATTGTGTGTTCACCCCGCACCAACCCCAGGCTCGGTACTGTTCCTTTGCGATTGTGGCTATTGAGGACCATATTTCAGTCGCGAAACAAGTATCACTTATTTTAATCATATTTAATTCTGCTTGATCTCGTTTTTATCTATAACAAAGCCGAAATAAATATGATCAAAATAAGGTTCATCTCTGCTGGCGCCACTTCTATTAACTTGCTAATTTAGGTTCTTCAGCCTTTGTTAGCAGCTACAATGTTGCAATGAAGCAATCCCTGTTCCTCCCTCTGCAGCTTTATGTTCTAAAGTTTCCTTATTATTTTCTTTATTTATTCAAACATGATTTATTTCACATTAATTGCAAACCAACACAAATTATTTTATAACATATATTACAATCCCTCCCCTTCTATATAAACACATTGACTCGTGCTCCCTTTCCTCCTTCTCTTAGTCCTCCTCAGATTCTCCACTACTGTCCCACTCTTCTAGTGATTCTTCCAGACAGTCTCTATGAACAAACTTATCTCTTTCTACCTGCTCCTCACATCTAGCCAGTGCTTCTACTGCATCGGTGTTTATCTCTCCTTCTCCCAATTTCATTATCTTGGATGCCTTATTACTTAACATTCCAGGAGCACGTTCTGGGTCTATAGTCATAGCTGCTGTTTGCATAACCTGTACTACCGAGTGTATTAACCTAACAAAACATGGTATCAAACAAGGTAGAAATATGATTCCAGCTACTGAGCTTAGTACAAAGAATACTATCTTTTCCCACCAAGCCACTTTGAATAACTGATCCCACCAAGACGCCTAGAGGATGGAATTCCATTTTTGGACTGGACATGTGCTGCCTTTTTTATTTCTGCAGCAAGGCCCCTGATGGTTTCTCCATAGTCATCAATTTCTGTACAAAACTCTGTTTCATTGAACTTTCCACAGACTCCCCCTTATTCAGCTAATAAGTAATCCAAGGCTATTCCATTTTGATATACAAAGGCCCTCATTTGGGAATGCTGTTTGGCCAACAGTTCGAGGGCATCTGAAGTGTGGTTTGACCCAATCTCCACTACTGCCTGTAGCCTGATTAGTCTATTTAATAGGTAAATTGGAGTTCTGTACCCCCAGCTTCCATCCTGGGCCCATGTTGCAGGGCCATAATATTCTATTATCCTTTTGGCAGGCCATTCTTCTCCCTCCCAAGTCTGGCTGCCACCTACATTAGGGAGTTTCCTTTTTATTTCCCTCTTTTCTCTATTCAAAGTTTTGCATGAAGGTGCTCTTAATAGAACACTTTCAGATCTAGGCAAGGTAAAGAAAACAGGTTGAATCATTCCCAGAGTGCATGACCCTTTCCATTTTTGTGGTAACTCACTAAATGCTTCCTTTCCACACACCCAGTATATTCTATCAGGGGTTTTCTATGTAATTTTTGGATTTTCTGGTTCAGCCCAATAAGTACTCAGTTCTCTCAAAGATTGGTAAGGATTAGCTCCAGAGCCTTTGCTCTAACAAAGTCCAGTTTTATAACTCCATTCACAGTTGTCTTTCCTTTCGAGACTCCGATATCCAGCAGGGGGTTCTGGTTGCCAGATCTTGCTTTTGTTATTTGAATTTACAGTTAGAGTGGATATACATGGAGTGTATCCTACTATCTCTGTGTATTCATTTCCTTCTCAACTAATACAAATTGTCCTAATTACCCTTTGATTCAGGACCCAACCCTCAGGTCTTTGGATCGTTCTTGAGATTTGGGTATTATCCCATTTTAGGACCTGCTCTGGAGTTAAACTCTCACCTTTCCAGGGTCATTTTTCAGCTGATTTAAGTCCTCCACAAGTCTAACAATTGTACAATCCCAATTCAATTGCAATTGAACAGGTTCATTGTTGGAGGCTACTCTATTCTTAGATTTTTGCCCACCCGGTAAGTTTTTCTTCCCATAACACACATTTTTAACTGAGTGTAGTCATAACATAGCTGGTTAACTTGCAAGTAAGCTACAAATACTGATTTATATTTTTTTCCCTATTCACACTGTGTGGTTACATCAATCACATGTGAGAATCGGCACTTGCTTTTCATCCCTTTTCTGTATTTTGTGCATGAGTGCTTCCGACTGCCCATCCTTAGATCTCGCCTTGAGGTCATAACATACTGTTTTCCCATCCAATTTACACACCGCATATCGAGTGCCATTAAAGGTACAATACCCATTTTCCTCACCATTGGTGCCGTGAGCTGGGGCAAGGTACTAGTTATTTGGCACACAACTAGGCTCAGGCTCATCAGGATTTCACATAGATATACTCCTCTGCCTTTGCCTACACCCACTGGGTTGCCACCAGCAGCGAGGTAAGCCATCTTCTCAGCAGCAAGAGTATTCTTCCGGAGATCCATACCCAGACCGAGCTGCATACCTTTTCTTAAAGGTGCCCCACCTCGATAATTTGACCACATCTATCTCGCAGGGTACTTTATTCGACCTTTGGCACTCTATTGCTAAAATTTCAGCCTTGGAAGCTAGTTTTCCCCTTACCCAATTCTGGTACAAGAGGTACCACTCTGGAGAGTCTAATTCAATTAGATTTAAGTTAGTGGTGAGTACTAAGACATGGCTAGTCAGAGACTGCTCCTCTTCCAGACGCCTTGTGCACAGACCCCTAGGTCTGTATCCCCTTCAATAATGCGTGACCCAAACCTTGTGACAATATTCACATTTAAAATGGATAAATGGATAGCATTCACAATCAGATATCATACACCTTATGTGATCCCTGTCAGTCATTTACTTGATCGATGCAATTTTATCTTTAGGTCTCCAGGGGGGGAGGTAACTTTCCACTTGGATATCTCTTCCCTTGGTTAGACCCTTTTCACCTGGGAAGTGTGTGTCCAGCCTTTTTCCGCTGTTCGAACTGCTGTGTCTGTGGTTAAAAGGATAAGAAAAGGACCTTCCCAGTGAGGAGAGAGGGGGACCTATCTCCAGGTTTTTATAAGAACTTTATCTCCCAGTTGAATTTTATGTATGGCGAACCCCAAAGGAGTATTTTGAGTAATAATTCCCTGTTTTCGTAATTGCTGTAGGTTTTTATTTATTGCTATTAGGTAGGGCTGTATTTGTCCATCTTCTATCCTAGAATGTCCTACTGGCATCCCATGATCATAAGGCATTCCATATAACATCTCAAAAGGTGATAGTCCTGTCTCAGAGTGAGGCATGGTTCTGATGTTTAGTAATGCTAAAGGAAAGCATTTTGGCGATGACATTTTAGTTTCTATCATCAAATTTGATAACTGGGCTTTTAATGTCTGGTTCATTCACTCAAGTTGTCCTGAGCTTTGAGGATGCCAGGGGTGTGATATTCCCACCAAATTCCAAAGGTTTCTGCCAACTGTTTAATGATCTTTGAGGTGAAGTGTGTTCCTGGATCTGAGTCTATATAATTAATTATTCTGTATCAGGGAATAATTTCTTCCAGAAGAAATTTTGATACTGTCTGGGCTGTAGCCCTAGAGCTTGGAAAAGTCTCTACCTAACGGGTTAGTTTGTCAATCAGTACCAACAAAAATTTATATTTTCCAACTTTGTGCAATTCAGTAAAGTCCACCTGGATCCTTTTGAATGGTCGGTATGCTATAGGGTGACTTCCCCAGACTGTCTGTCATGTTCTGGCCCTATTAATCCTTTGGCAGACCAGGCATCCTTGCACCTCCTGCTTGGCAAATTCATAAATCCCTTTACACCCAGAAAACTTTAGAAATTGTTCTGCCAGGACCTGGACCCCCCAATTGGTCTGCTGGTGTAGCCTCCTTAAAATTTTTCTGGTATAGTCTTTAGATATTAGTTCCCTCCCATCTGGTAGTTTCCACTTACCTTCTTCCAATCTTCCCCCCATCTTTTCATATCCTTCAATTTCCTTTTGGGATGGGCACGGGGGATATGTCTGGGTCTGTCAGGGTCCGCACTACATGTGGAGTCCTGATAGGTTCTTTTAGGGATCTCAAAGCACAGAAGACACAGCAGGGGACAAAACCAGTTTACTTTTGCAAAAATGCACTTTATTTAGTGCCAACCAAATGCGATAGAGGGACAGAGAGAGAGAGAGAAAAAAGGGGGTTGGGATTACAGCTACCAAGACGGGCGGATGATCCTCGTGGAACCAGCCAATAGATGTCCGTTGCCGTCCGGGGAGATCTCGGGGGTCTGTAGTTTGAGGGTGTCTTTTATAGTCTTTTTTCTCCAAGGCGTCGGGCAACTGGCCAAACAGGTGAGGACTTTCAGGTATGCTCTGGGTTCCGTTGGGGGAACAAACCCAAAACAAGCCCAAGTGAGTCCTTGTCGATGAAACCAACACAGGGCACTGCATCTCTGACCAGTCCATTGTTCTCACACCTGTGGGAGCCTTGTTGAGTAAACACAGTCCAGTGTACCGTGAATAGACGTAAACCAGTCTCATGAGAAACCAGTCCTGGTCCAATGGGCACCACCTGAACAATCACTTGGAATTCCTCCATCCCTGGCCAGCGCCTTTAAACTGCAGTTTGAGGGTCTTCTCAGGCCTCAGGCGAGGGTCGTTGGGCAGAACAAATGAGAGGCTTCCAGGCAGACTCTTACAGGGTCTCACCCTCTCTGACTTCCAGAGTACTTAACTTTAGTAACGCTGCACTCTTAGCTTCTTTGTTTGCCAAATTGTTTCCTCGAGTCCGAAACTGAATTCCTGCTTGGTGTCCTTTCATGTGTACGACTGAAATCGCCTCTGGCTCCCTGATAGCCTCTAAGATTTGTTTTATTATTTTCCCATGAATTAATCCTCATCCCCAAGTATTAATCAACCCTCTCTCTCCCAAAATTTTCCCAAAGGTATGGACTACCCCAAATGCATATTTTGAATCTATAAAGATTGTTCCTCTTTTGCCTTTTAATCTTTTTAATGCTCGCAACACTGCATACAATTCACATGCCTGAGCTGACCAACATGCACTTAAGGGTCCCAACTCTACTACTTCCCCCATCTTGCCATCCACAATCGCATATCCCAACTTTCTTTTTCCTTCTATAACTCTCGTTGACCCATCCACAAACCATTTTTCTCCTCCCTCTAATTCCTCTTCCTCTAAGTCTGTTCTTATTTTTGTCCGTAATTCCACCACCTTGGCCCACTCATGAGTAGGTCCCTCTGAGGCTCCCCCAAACAGAAATTGAGCTGGATTTAGTGCAGTGGTTGTTTGAAACTCCAGATCATGTGAGTGGATTAATATGGCCTCGTACTTCAAAAGTCTTGCATTCATGAGCCATTTGTCTACTTTTTGTTGTAATATACTTCTCACATTATGAGGGGTATATACTACCAACGAGGCTCAAAGTATTATTTTCTTTGCCTCTTCTACCGATAATCCTACTGCCACAATTGCTTGTAGGCAAGTCGGCCACCTCCTGCTCACGGGGTCCAAAAGTTTTGAGACATACCCCACTGGCTTATTGGCTCTGGCACAAACCTGTGTCAATACTCCATGGGCAGTGTGACTACTAACATCCACAAATAACTGGAATGGCCTTTTTACATCAGGAAGACTCAATATTGGAGCTGTCATGAGTGTTTCTTTTATCTCCTTGAATCCTTCCTCATCTTGTTCTGTCCATTTTAATCTACCAGTAGTGAGCTTTTCATATAGGAATTTTACCTTTTCACTATATCCTTCAATCCACTGTCTGCAATATCCCAAAAGTCCCAGTAGCTGCCTTATTTCCCTTTTTGTTTGTGGGGAGGGTAGGGCAACAATCCCTGCTACTCTTTCAGGATCCAACTTCTTTTTCCCTTTTGTTAGCTAATGTCCCAGATATTTAACCTCGGGTTCAGTAAACTGGAGTTTTGACTTGGAAACCTTTAAACCTTTGTCCCCTAAAAAATTTAGTAATGCTATGGAACTTGTTCTTACATCTTCCTCTTTTGGACCTGCTACCAGTAGATCATCCACATATTGTAATAATTTGGTCCCTTCCACTGGCACAAACTGACTCAGCAACTGTTCAAGTGTTTGGCCGAATGGGTTTGGTGAGTCTACAAACCCTTGTGGCAAACAAGTCCCCCTGTATTGTTGCTTTCTGTTTGTACCTGGATCTTCCCATTGAAAGGCAAAGTAGTCCCTACTGTCTTTAGGTAGGGGGCAGGTCCAAAACGCATCTTTTAAATCTATCACACTATACCAGCTACCTTCAGGTGAAACATTATTTAATAAAGTGTATGGGTTTGAGACAGTAGGAAATAATGTTCTAGTTCTCCTGTTCACAGCTCTCAGGTCTTGTACTAACCTATAGCTACCATGAGCCTTCTGTACTGCCAAGATAGGAGTGTTATGTCTAGACATGCAAGGTTCCAAGGTCCCCTTTTTCAATAGATCTTTTATTACAGGTTTCAATCCTTTCCTTCCTTCCATAGGAATGGAGTATTGTTTAATTCTAATGGGATCCTCTGGCCTATCAATTTCAATGTGAATTGGCTCCATCTCTAGTCTTCCAGCTTCCCCTTGGGTGTGCCAGACTTTAGGATCTATTCTTTTCTCATCCTCTATTGTTATTTTATATAGACTTACCATGAGCTGGGATCCCTGTACCATCAGACTTATTTCCAAAGCTACCATTAGATCTCTCCCTAGCAAGTTATAATCAGCTTCCTTGACTAGTAACATATTCCCTAAACAAAACCTCATCTCTGATTCTATTTCTACATCTTTAATTACCGGAACCTTGAAGGGTTCCCCTTTTGCCCCAATAACCACCATAGTATCTTTGCTTCTACTACATCCTGGAGGCAACTGCTGAACAGTACTTCGCTCAGCTCCTGAATCCACTAAGAATATTAATTCAAGTTTTTGGGGTCCTGTTCTCAGCTTTACCAGGGGCTCTCTGGATGGTCTGGACCCTAAATGAAAAAGCTCCTGACACCTCTAACCTTCCTGGAAAATCTTCTCATCTCTCATCCTCTTCTTACACTCTCTCTTGAAATGGCCTTTTTTCTTACAATAGAAGCACTCTGGTGCATCCCTTTGATTGTCTGTCTTCTTCTTCTCAGAGGGGCTTCGTTTCTTCTGAGGTTGATGGTTCAGCATTGGTTTCACATTATCTTGGACCCTCTCCTGCCTTTGTGCCTCCCTCACAGCTGCTACCAACACCTTTGCTTGTGCTTTCTGCTGCACTTCTTCCCTCCTTGTATAAACCCGCTGCGCTTCTCTAAGCAGGTGCTGGAACCCTTTTTCCTGCCATCCTTCTATTTTCTCGAGCTTCCTCCATATATCTTCCCATGATTTCACAACAAATTGTGTTTATATAAGGACCTCCCTGACTGGGGAATCAGGGTCTGTTCCTGAATTCATTTGGAGATTTTTCTCAATCTCTCCAACCATTCTGTGGGTGTTTCCTCTTTCCTCTGACATTCCCTGAGTGCCTTGCCCATGTTCTGCCCTTTTGGTACCGCCTCCCACACGCCTTGTATCACCATACTCCTTAGCTCTATCATTCTCTGCCTGCCATCTTCTGTCTGCGCGTCCCACAACGGTCTTTGGCTGGGCCATTTCTGGTCACCTCGCACCCCCTGGGGGTGTTTGTGCTCCCAATCCCAAATCATGGCTTGCCTTACCATTTCTCATTCCCCGATGTTGAACAGTGACCTCAATATGGCATTCATATCATCATATGTATATAAGCTAGTTCCTAGGAACTTGTCTAATCTATCTGCTACCCCCAACGGTTCGTCCATCAAGCTGCCCATTTCTTTCTTAAAAGCTCTTACATCCCCAGTGTTAATAGGTATATTTACAAATCTGATGATTTCAGGTGCGGTTGGTACTTCTCTTAAAGAGAGGAGATTATGCTTATCTCCCTCATCTTCACTATTGTCATTGTTCACCCTCCTTGTTCTGTGCCATGTTCTACTAGCTGGAGGAGAACCCGTTTCCCCGGTAGGAGGGGTTTTTTCTTTGTGTCCTGCTGGTTGTGGAGGGAGTAGGGTTGGGATACCACTGAAGCCTGTCCTTGTAAATGCGGGGCTTCTGGAGGCTGCCTAAGCAGCGGGGGTGCCTGGGCTTGCACAGATTGATATGGGAGACCCGTGGACATGGGCACCGGACCTGAGCTTGCATGGGTTGAGGTACGGGATTGAGGTACAGGGGCGAGAGGCTGTCTAATGGTTCCCATGCTTTGCCCGGGGTTGCAGCACCCTTGCAAGTTTTGATTTGGAATAATCCTGTACTAGCGTATTTCCATAATTTGGCATAGTGTCTTTCCTCTTTATCTGGTGGATATCTACTATTTATGTGACTAAGTAAAGCTTGGCAAACCCATCTCTCAATGTACCAAAGATGGGCCAAACTAGATGTTCCCTTATTTCCTTATCTCCCCACACTTCTGTGCAATAGTGAATTATTTTCTCCTTAGACCTCCTTTTCCTGTCGGGACACTCCTCCCAGTGTTCTAACATCCATCCCAATGGGCTGTTTCTCGGGATTTCGGGCAAATTGCGCCCTCGTGCTTTTATGGGCTTCTCCGGGGCTTTCCCCTGAGTTTTACTTTTCGTCTGTCCCATCCTTCTTAAAAAAATTACAACACGCTACTCTTGTACATTTCCTTACTGTGATTTCATGCCGGACTCCTCCAGAGGATCTTTTTTTTAAGTTTGAGCGGTACCGTACTTGTGTCTGATTTCTTTTATAATTTACCAGTCTACTAACCTCACAGCGAACCGATCTGTGAGTTTTTCCAAAGGTAGCGAGCTCTCTTTTCCCTTTCCTGGGCTTTCCTAGTCCTGGATCCAAAAGGTTTACCAGTTCCCACTCACCAGAGAACGTACCCTCTCTTTTGATCCTCCCTGTGACCGACCCCCAAAACTTCCCGAGTTTTAGGCTTTCCACCTGAAAGAGTTCTACCAGGTTACGTTCGGTTCCCCCTTGACCAACCACTTCCCTCATGGGATAGGGGAACTGCGATCTTGGAGTCCACACTCGCTTTGTGATAAGATCACATCTCACACGCGCGCTTGATCACCCCTCACTCAACCACGCGATATTTATGGTTCCTTTTTCTGCATGGGTTCTTCATGCACGTAGAATTTTATGAGTTAAAAAAAATTTTGCACCGGGGCTACCTGAGAGAACTGGGCCTGTTTTTATCCCCTCTTTGATTGTGGCTCTGGCGTTTAGTTCGAGATTCTGAATTGGTTCTGAGAAATTTCCCAATTCCATCAGGCCACTGAAATCAGTAGGGTGCCTCCTGAGCAGAGAAGGGCTTTCCCAGACGTCCAAAGCAGAATCAAGTCGGGATCACCCAGATTGTTATAGATAATAAAAAGATCAAGACGTATTAAGTATGATCAAAATAAGCAATATTTATTTTGCGACCGAAAAACGGTCCTCGATAGCCACAATTGCAAAGGACAACGCCAAGCCTGGGATCGGTGCCGGGTGAACACACATTGATCCGAACTCTATCACTTTGGATCCCCCAATGTTCACTAATGTCCTCTCGGTTGGTCCTGGTTTTATACAGTTTTTCTAGCCTGGAGCAGAGGCCCTCCCTTCTTTTCATGGTTTCAAATATTCATGTAGCCTCCTTTCTCTGCATTGGGCTGGACAAAACATATTCTGAGAAGTGATGAATGGTGGTGAATGCAGAATATGGCTTAGGGAACCAGGTATTGAGATGTAGTTTCCGCTGACCACCCCAGTTATCATAATGAGCTATAGCTATCAAATGTTCATCGCTAGGGTGTTCCCTGAACTGTCTCTGAAGGAGCCATCTCTGCTGGAGCCATTTCTATTAGAGTTGCTAATTTAGGTTCTTCAGATTTATCAACAGCTAAAGTGTTGCAATTATCATGAGGCAATCCTTTTCTCCCACTGCAGTCTATGTACTAAAGTTTCCGTATTATTTTTCTGATTTATATAAATATTAAAAACTTCACATGAATATAGAGCTAACAAGAGTTATTTTATAAAGAACATTACAACTGGAAGCTTCCCATGGAGCGTCTCCAGGGATGGAAGGTTGGGGCTGCCACGGCTGCCGTGTCACAGACAGGAGAATGTTGGGGCTGCCCTGCTTCTGGCCCGGCCCCAGCAGCTCTGCCAGTGCCT